>JAHXMU010036202.1:0-12914 GCA_019455685.1 Philornis downsi
ACACAAAAAATCATTCAGACAGTTTTGTGACGGGTTGATTCACTACTGCTTGAGCCCTCGTCAAACATGGACTGCAGCAAAGAGAAAATTCGCCACATTTTATAGTTATTTCTTTGATGAAGTCGAAAACACAAGTCAGATGACTGAATATGTGAATAGCGTTTATGGTTCTGATACTGTTGTAACAGCCAATCATGCGCAATTTTAGTTTCATCGATTCCATTCTGGTAATTTGGATTTCTGTATCCTGGCTGGACTTGACGATTTCCACTGTTCTATCGACATTTCCGACAATTGGGGTCCGTCCACCAATCGTCGGAAATGTCGATAGAACAGTGGAAATCGTCAAGTCCAGCCATTATGTAATCTCTATTTCGGTTTTTCTGTAGCTAAGCAATGCATAAGAAAACATTTAGCGCCACCTGAACAATGTTGGATGCAAAAAGAAGTTTGAGGTATGGATGCCGCAGGAGTTAATGCAAAAAAGTCCTTGGTAGACCAGATTCCCATCTGCGAATTCCTGCTGAATGGCAAGAAAATCGATCCACCTACTGAAACGCACGGTGACTGGTGACAAAAAGAGGATCACTTATGATTTCAACGTCAAGCGAAAACGGTCGTGGTTTAATCACGATAGGCCGACGCAAACGTGGTCATACCATGATTGACGCTAGGAAGGTTTTGTTGTGTGTTTGGTGGAATTGACAGGAAATCATCTACTTTGAGTTAAGAAAGCAACGGCCATACTCTTAATTTTTTCCAGTACTGTCAGCAGCAGTCGATCAGAAAAGGTCAGTTTTGGCCAATAGCAGAGGAATTGTGTTCCACTGGGAACAACGCCAGGCCATACATATCGATAGTGACTCGTCAGAAGTTCCGGGAGCTTAGTTGAGAAGTTCTTATGCATTCATCTTATAGTCCGAGCCTGGAGCCCAGTGGTTACTATCTGTATCTGATGAAAACGCAAGTGAAAACTTCAATTCAAGAACAGCTTGTAAAATTCGATTGCACCAGTTTTTCGCCAATAGAAATATGAGTTTCCTTGGAAGAGAGGGAGGAGAGAGGCATAATGGAATTACCCCTTCACAATGGCAACAAGTTATCGAATGAAACGGTGCATATTTAGTCTAGATAGGATCTTTCCAACTATGCCAAATAAAACCTGCAAAAATCAAATAAAGCCATGCAAAAATAATGGTGTACAGAGGTGGTGATAGATTGATAGAGATGATTCATATGATAGCAGGGGGAGTAGCGGGGAATCCTCTAATCAATTTGATACCTCTCTCGTTATAGTTGTGGAATGTATATGTATATGTTGGACTGTATTGCGAATTATCCAATTGCGATGATCTTTAGGAGGACCAATTTCACAGTTGGTTTCTACCAGAGAACTGAAAATTGGAACTTGTAATTTGGATCATATAATTCCACAGTCATATGAAATTATCTGTCATCAACTTGATATTGCACAAATTACAAGTGGCGATAAATAAAGGATGAGAATTAGAATTAGTGCCAATTCAAAGGAGATTTATTCAGGCAACGAGTTGTGCCTACCAGTTGAGATCTGATTTGTAAGTGATTTTTTCTTATTACAAAACTTTCGACAGCAGTTAATTTTCATATGTTACAATTCAGAATTCGGTTACATTTAGTACACATATTTTAGTACACATTTTTTATGTAACACTTCAGGGGCAAAAATTTGAGTTAATTCACAATAATATTCTTACACAAGTACATTTTACAAAAAGTACATTGTACAAAAAAAGGTTAATTTTAATATAAATTCAATGGTAAATTCAAATATGTATACAATCTTAAAATTATGGCTAAAATGTTGAAGTTTAGACAAATGGAGTTGTTTTTCTTTACTACATTTTATGGTCTAAAAAGAAATATTCAAAAGTGCATTTAAAATTGAAAATCTTAAAATAATTACCTAAACTAAACATCTTAGTATTGAAAAATACCATTTTCCCAAGAAACAATTCCCATCCAAAGAATAGTCACTGGAAAAATGTGTTTTTTATCAAAAAAAAAAAAAAAAAAAAAAAAAAACATTAAATTTATATTGCTATTTTTTACAACGATTTCCTCCCCCCAAAAACAAAGAACATCTGTATTGTACACCTTCAGTCCAAATCATTCACCTTACTATCCATTACCTTTGATTATCGACCATTGAGTTTAATACCCGTACAAATTTGTAGACATTATGACAATGACCCCATTGGCTATGATCCTGTTTTGCTTTCAGTTCGCTTTTATAGTTAGTTTTTCGTTTTTTGCTTTGGTTTTCTGTTTTTTTTTTTGTCGATATTAATTAGCATTTAGATAATCAAATATGTAAACAAACAAATGTGAAACAAAGCAAAGGACCACAAATGAATTGCGAGCGAACTAACACAAAGGACATTCGAAAACAAAATATTTGCTATAACCGAACAACGGTCATTCAGGCGGTCGTTCATATGCTACTATTAATAAACACAACAAAATAACAGAGGGAATTATAATATGTAAGTGATACATAAATTGTAGGTTTTTATATCACTACAACAGTATCGATAATTATCAACATATTATTACGAAATAAACTAAAGGACGTTAAGTAAGGTGATGGAACGAGAGTGCCCCTCGGATGGAATTGAGAAAAACATTTACAGGACGAAAATAAGCGATTTGCACTCCAATCACAAAACTTTTACTTTAAGCCTAAGCTTCAGAAGTTGCTATTCAACCTACTGATATTCCAAAATAACTTCCAACGTTCCTAGGAATACTGCCAGTAAAACTTGCAGGAAGTTGTCTAAAAAGCATACGAAAAGATGTCAGTAATGGATACTTTGGCATCACAATTTCTATGTCATAAATATCGTAGAAATGGATATAATAATTTAAGAATGTGTTTAAATAAACATTTTTCTATAATAAAAGCATCTCCAATGAGGTTTTGCTTCAAATATTTATACAAAAAATCTCCATGAAAATACTTCTACGGAAACTTTTCCATAGAAAAGGAATCCCTACCATCGCTTTTTCATAGGAAACGTGTATCCCTAGATGTGCCTCTATCAAAAAAGTGAATCCATCAATGCTATACTAAAAGAGTATTTTCACATTGTCATTTTCTTACAAAAAAACGTGCCTTTTCTATGCATAAAATATCTGCTTCAATCATTTTTCTATAAGATATAACGTGAAAAGTGAACCACTTTTAGTAACGCTGACTGGTAACTGATGCTGTGGGATAAATCAAACGTAATGCTACGGTGCTCAGCCATATTTCTGTAAGAAAGATTATTCCAACGATAATTTTCTATAAGAAGAAAAATTTTCTATACGAAAAAGTGTCCCCAACAGCAACATTTCTATAAGACAAAGGGCTTCAAGTGCAACTATACTCTAAGAAAAATATTTCCAACGATGACGTTTAGAAAGGAAAAATGTCTACATCAACACTATACTCTATGAAAAGTGGCCTGGTCTGGATTTTTCCTTAAGAAAAATGCCTCCATCGTCACTTTTCTTAAGAAAAGCGTATTCATTAAAACCTTTCGTTATATTCTCACCGTTAACTTTCTAAAGAAAAGTATCCTTACCGGTAATTTTGAATAAAAAAAGTATCCCCACTGATGATTTTGTGGAAGAAAAATGTCCCAACCTAAATATTTTTATAAGAAAACTGCCCCATTTTTCTACAAGAGAAGTGCATCCATCTAAACATTTCTACAAAAAAGTGTCACGACCGGCCTTTTTACAATTGCCACCAAAACAATTGCCCCACCGAAACTTTTCTATAAGAAAAGTGTCCCCAGCGACATCTTTCCATAAAAAATGTGGCTCCACTAACACCATTCCACAAGAAAAGTGTCTACTCCGTTAGTTTTCTGTAAGAAAAGTGTCTCCACCGTGGCTTTTCTTCAAGGAAAGCATCTCTGCTGACGCATTTCTGTATGAAAAGTATCTCTACTAAAGCTTTTCTATAAAAACAAAGTGTCTCCACTGACGTTTTTCTATAAGAAAAGTTTCTCCACCGGCGCTTTTCTATAAGAAAAATGTCTCCACCGGCGCTTTTCTATACAAAAAAACTGCCTCCACCGATATTCTTCTATAAAAAATGGTCTTCTTTTATAAAAAAACTGTCTCCACTTATAATCTTCTGTTAAAAAGCTGTCTCCGCTTACACTTTTCTTTAAGAAAACAATCTCCACTTACACTTTTCTTTAAGAAAACTGTCTCCACTTATACTTTTCTTTAAGAAAACTGTCTCCACTTACACTTTTCTTTAAGAAAACTGTCTCCACTTACACTTTTCTTTAAGAAAACTGTCTCCACTTAAACTTTTCTTTAAGAAAACTATCTCCACTTACACTTTTCTTTAAGAAAACTGTCCCCACTTACACTTTTATACAAGAAAACTCTCTCCACCGATAATTTTCTATCGATGCATTTTTGTAGGAAAACTGACTGTGTCGGTATATTTCTGTTAAAAAAAACTGTCTACAACTGAAAGTATGTCAACCACCATTATTCCTTTATTATTCACAGGTACTCCCTATAAGAACATTATTTTTCTTTTAAAGTCTGCTATAAGAAAATTACTTTTTTCCAGTATCCATTTTTCATAGTCCGAACAGGAAATTTTAATATAAAGGAAATATGTATATGATGCATTCAAAATATATTATTATAATTTATTATAATAAATTCTTAGGGAAAGGCCGTTTCTACAAAGGATTTATTATTCAGGAAGCCATTCTTTATGCAAAGTGGCAAAGGGAGTTAATTTTCCTTTGAAACATGTAGAGAAATCATATATTTGTGGAACCGTCCACAAAAAGATTTTATTATTACAAAAATTTCATTGCTTAGACAAGGATGTTCCATCAAAAATTAGACTAAATTTTCTGGAAGATTTTAATATGCTGGAAGATTTTATGCTGAATTCGAAACTGACCTTAGAGTATTCTGGGACCTAAAAGCTCAAAAATTAGTTTTTTTTTGCCATATTTAAGATCAGGTAACACTTCTACAGTTCTTTAAATAAATGTTCAAAATTACTAGTTTGTGGCCGAAAATTCTCGTAAAAAATTCCATTAATTCTATTCTAAATAATGTAAACCAAAAGCCACAGAATTCATAATAAATAAACGATGAACATACGGTCGGTCATTTCACTGCTCATTATAAGCGACTCTATGGTCAGACCAAAATGTGGGGGTTCCCTTGAGGCTATCAAAGCGACCTGCAGTGACCATATGTTCAAAGCAGTGGCCACAAGACAATAACGGCGGCGAAGACCACCATAAACTCTCTATAAAAATGTTTAAATATAAACTATAACAGTAAAAAAACACAACATTAAAAGTAAAACATTTATACCTAATAAATGCAATTGAAAATTAAACAACCAGAGAGAGAGTAATGAACAGAGGGAGTGTGGAATGTCCGCGTTCTCTTCCTCTCTCTCTTCTTAGGGGGAGAGAGAGAAATAGCTAGCAGGTCGATATAAAAGGTCCCAACACTTTGAAATGAAATGAAAGCAAAAACCAGTAACTGACCACTACTCGCAAACCGGAGAAAAACAAATTATCTATAACCGTTTTTTTTTTCACAAGGCAATGGAAACTCAGGACACATGGCTGTATCCACAAAAAGGATATAAAGCGAATGTTAAAAACAACGGTGGGTAGACCGATGGCTTGGTGGCACTGGTGGTTGCTACACAAGTAATGGGAGGAAAACAAAAAAGCAACGTGCTATGGAATTAAAACAGGAAAATTAGTTAAGCCCGAGTTAAATGTAGAACAAATATCATGCAAATGATCTATTGCAATAACAAAGGATATAAGACCGCTCGCCTGAAAGGAGCAAAATAAAAAGCCAGCAGCAGTAGCAACAGCAGCCGCTGCAGGAATGTGTACTGTTGTGGGGTTAAAAACTAACATTCAAAAGTAATTAACTAATTTTCGTTTACGACGACTCGCTGGTAGCGAATGAAAATTTTATTATTCTTTACATTTGACAGAAAGAGAGAGGAGGGAATAAATATTCATTTTCATTAATTAAAAATTAAATTCAACTTTTGCATTTAAAACGTCAGCTGTATGTGTATGGCGGGTGTTGGTTAATTCAACGACTATAGAGAAATTTTTAGTTTAGTCCTGGTTTTTATGTTAACTATAGCTAGTAAGTCATTTCTCGCCGCCTGCTTAATCCCTTTGACTTTTGTGATGTCATTTTATGTGTGTGTTTTTTTTTTTGTTTACTATTTCGATTCATAGAATGCAAATGTAGAGAATGATTTGTAGATTAGATTTTAATGTTCTACTAAGCTGTGTCAACAAAATGGTTTTACTACTTTGCGCCCTTAGCTGTGTGGTAGGTGGATGAGAACGATGTTTGCTCGTGATATGCGATTACAGTCGGGTGCAGTTAACTAGTCATAATGGCAGAGTTGGTAAGGATATAGAGGCAGAGAATTATACAGGGTGGGCCATATGAGTATTGGCGATTTAATTCTTCAATTTCTCGATAACGCGTGGCGCGGGCTGGCGGGGGGATATGTTGTTCGCTGCGCCGCTTCCTGGAAATTTAGTCGCCATGTAGCCGTACATGGGAGTGCAGCGTGCATTTTGTGTCCGAGCGTATTACGAAAACAATAAATCAATGATTGCTGCACGACGTTTGTATCGGCATGAACACGGTTTACACGATTTAAGTGAAGTTCCAAGCGCCAATGTGATACGAAAATGGATCAGAATGTTCGAAACAACCGGCTCAACAGTACCAATTACGGTTCGTGGTCGCCCAGTCTCTGCAAGATCAGCCGACATTGTGGAGCGTGTCCGTGTTTCAGTTCATCGAAATCCGCAACAGTCAACACGTAAGAGAAATCAGTCTTTGGATGTGAAAAGAACAACTTTACGACGAAATATGAAACGTGATTTGCATTTGAAGGCTTATAAGATTCAGATAGTCCAAGAATTAAAACCCGATGATGCCAATAACCGACTTAACTTTGTCAATTTGATGCTAGAGCGGTTCAACAATTTCAACAACGTGATTTTTAGTGATGAGGCCAATTTGCACCTTAATGGCCATGTGAACAAGCAAAATTGTCGGTTCTGGTCCGAGACTAATCCCCGACGCTTGCATGAACGTCCACTTCACAGCCCTAAGCTTGTCGTGTGGGCTGCGATAACGTCAACCGGTATTGTTGGACCACACTTTTTTGAGGACGAAAGAGGATATGCGATGAATGTTAGAGCGAACAATTATTGGAACATGCTAGCAGACTTTTTGGTGCCAACTTTGCAAGAACTTCAAGGCAATACCTCGAGGATGTGGTTTCAACTGGATGGGGTCAAATGTCATACGGCGTAGAGCTGCTGAAAAATGTTTTTCCTGGAAAAATCATTTTGAAAAGGGGGGATATTGAATGGCCCCCACGTAGCTTTATAAACTTTTGCAGCTGTTTAGCAGATCGGAAATCGTGTACTTTTCGCTGTTGATGGATCGTTTCTCACCGATATATCCTTTTCTGTGGAAATCTCTCCTGGGCTTTGACAGAAATAGCTATGATTCATAGTACTCCAAATATCTGAGATCTTACGACATAGGTTTACTAAAATCAATAGTAAAGAAACAGTACATATAAATTTACTTATTTGGCACATAATACAAGGACCTTTATCGTCTACCGTACTGCGGCTAGTAAATGCGTCTATACCAGCAAAAAAAGGAACACCCAGAGAAATTGACAAGATCCGCTAATCGTGGTCTAGAAGTGGCGACAGAATAGATAATCATCAATGAATTTAACATGGGCTTGTCATAGAAGGGATGCTGTTATTTTTAATAACTTTTTACCGCCTTTCCACCAGATCCTCTATAGCACTGTTTCTCAAAGTGGGCGATATCGCCCCCTTGGGGGCGATGGCGGCCTAGAGAGGGGCGATAATGAACTTAGAGAAAATTGCGGGAGTTTGAAACTTGAAACTATTTTGAAACTTCTTCAATAACTACACAAAACCAAAGCAGCAACACAAATGCACACAAACAAACAAGAATTCGTCATATAGAGGAATGGTGAAGAAGGAAGAGGAAAAGTCAAGCCAAAAATGTGAAAAAACTTCTCCATGCAGAAGCACGTTCCAACGACATAAAGATGTTGTTTCACACAGAAGTGCGTTGGCTATCAAGAGGCAATTGTCTGACTCGATTCTACAATCTGTTTGACTCTGTGATAGAGTTCTTCGAAACCAAAGACACAGAATTGCGCGACAACCTCGTCACATCGAAGAATGATATCGCGTATTTGACAGATCTTTATAAATTGTTTAATGATGTAAATCTCCAACTTCAAGGTGACGACTTGAATTTAATAAAAACAAAAAATGTTGTTGCTGCTTGCGTAGCCAAAGTGCTTTTACACAAGAAACATATCGACACACGTAAGTTCCACAATTTTCCTAATTTATCGACTTGTTTGACTATTGCCAACATTTGGAAAACCTCCACAGTGATTTGATAGAACGATTCCAGGACATTTTGAAATTGGAAGTACCAGACTGGGTGTTCGATACATTTTCAAATGTCAACACGGCAATGTCATCCCAGCTGGAAGAAGAGCTTATAGAGCTGACAACGAACGAGGAAATAAAAATCAAGTTCAAAAATGGATACCAAGAATTTTGGCTACAAAAGCCAATCCCGCAATTGTTCCCTGGATTGTGGTCGATCGTTGAACGATTTTTGATATCATTCCCATCGTCATATTTGTGTGAACGTGGGTTTAGTGCTGTGTCAACGTTGCTTACCAAAAAGAGAAACCGTTTCCATGTTACCGAACGCGGCGACTTGCGGCTGTTTTTAAGTAAATTCGAACCTGATATGAACAAACTTATTAAAAATCATCAGGTTCATCCATCACATTAAATTACTTTCTTTTAGTTTGAATAAATGATACTCTCAATACAATAAATTCGCCTTATAATTGCTATCAAGTCTAGTTTAGAATGTAAGACTTACATTGTAAGTTAAAGCTCCAGACCAGACTAATATAGCTTGCTGTAATTAAATTAATTTAAGTAATGTCTGTGTTTCTGGTATTTAAGATTTAGTAAGTAAACAAATTTGGAGGGCGACGAAAAATAATTGATTTTCAATGTGGACGGCAGGCGAAATAAGTTTGAGAACCTCTGCTCTATAGCAATGAAAGCTCTTTAGATCATTTTCAGGACAATTTTCTTCTTCCATTCAGAATCCACATAACTAATTAATTTAAATTATTGTTCATTTTAAACACATGTTAAAGTTTTTGCATCGGAAACATAATCAAATACACCGATTGTCGGTTATAACGCTTGTGTTTCATCGGTCCATTTGGTGTAATTAAAAAGAGCTACCCAAGAAGTACAAAATATGCTCATTAGCATTTGTGAAAGTTATGAAAATACTATTCTTTGGAATGACTTCCACTTTCGCTGCCAGGTAGTACATGTGATCGCAAGTTCGAAGCCAGCAATTTTATTGTCCCGATATTGGTGATGAATTTTCTGAAAAGAAAGAGTTCGATGCCAGCAATTTCGTCGTGCCGATATTGGTGATTAATTTTTGGAAAAGAATCGTATAATAAAATGTGTACAAGTTAATTTGGTGCCAGTGGTCTCTTCTAATTTCCGTCCGAATACATTAAAGTTGACTAAAAATGAATTGGACCTTAAATGGTTAAATACCTATATTGCAACATAAAATTTGACTAACGACCCAACTGAATGAACCCCAAGCGATAGTACTTAGAGACGGTGATGCATCTGGAAATGAGGGTAGAGGCTACCCTTAACGGTTGGACTTGTCATTTGCCATAAGCGTATGCAAAAGATTCAAGGTTCCAACACGAAGATATCCATAAGACAACTTGGCTAATCCATGATCAAAACGGGAGCAGATTTGTCACCTGGTGATAGACGGAAGGCATGCTTCTAATCTAATGGACGCCCGTCTGCTATTGATTGTGGGTAGGCGGGTGTTTCCTAGGATACTTTGTGCCGCTTACCCCTAGAACCCAAGCCTCTCTACCCGATCCTGTAATTAAGCAGGCGAAGGATGATGCTTGCGTACAAAAACCAAGTAGTGTGGCTTGTGCCAGGCGCCCTAGGAAAAGGTGGATTATGTCTTGGGATTCACCTATAATATGACATCAAACTGATCTTGGAACTCGTTTTTCGAAAACCAAGTAAAGGGGAGAGTCATAGTTAAACAAGACACAGTCTGGCAACAGGTGAGGTTATAGAGAAGCCGTCGGGAGATATCAGAAGATTTATCTTTTCCGTTTTTAATAGTTGTACGGCCAGGGAGATCTGGTTAATAGACTATGATTGGAGCATGGCATGCTTTGCTGTGTTTATATTCTCTCCTCGGACATTGAAAATCTATGCCGTAGATAATGGACTACCAGCTCTATGCGAGGTATGATAAAGCAAAACTGGAGTAGCTTGTCTGCGAAACCCAGACCAGAGGGTTCTTCTCTTCTGGTAGCACGGGTGCCCAGGGTCCCAAAGAACATTGTTCCTTCCTGGTCAATGGTGCTGGACTCCTTGTGGGAGCATCGTGCTGGCTGTGGTTGCTTTTGTGTTGCTTCAGGTTGCGCTGCTGAAGGAAGGCAGAAGCTTGGAAAACATTGTTCATGTCTATCCGAGGTCTTCCTAGATTACCTCAACTCCTAACCTGGAGGTAGTTCACTTCATACCAAGTGACTACAACGGTACTTTGGCCGAGAGAGGGAGCGGGCCCTGAGTAAGTTTTTCCAGGGGACCTACTTCTAATCTCTGGTAGTTCGACTAATTCTTTCGGGGTACCCCAAAGGAGCGCTTGCTGTCGCAAGAAGAAAAAAAAATATAACCAAGAAAAAAATAATAGAAAACAGCACCTGTGTGATGGCACAGCATGGGTAAGGCTATCAAAGCGAGACTCATGTAAAACCTACACATTTGATTTGATTTGTCTATTATTGATTCGGATCGAACCAGCAAAATAGAATCAGTAAAACGAGAACCTCGAAAACAGGGGCTGATTCTTTTGCATTCACATTTCAGTGCTTCTGAAGCAATTCCAATTGAATGGCATGCTTCTAATCTAATGGACGCCCGTGTGCCGTCTGTTTTTATTCGGATCACCACTTGATTGCAGCTTAAGTACGAACAAAAACGAACCAACAAAATAGAATCAGTAAAACGAGAACCTCGAAAACAGGGACTGATTCTTCTACACTCACATTTCAGTGCTTCTGAAACAATTCCAAGGCATAATGAGAATTTAATGGAAATTACGATATTATATTTGAAAGAAAATTGAGAGATTGTTAACGCTATTCTTTCATCCATGGAAGCTCTTTAAAGTAACTTCAATATTCTATGAAAAATATTCGCTTTCAAGGAATTATTTTAGAATGAAATATTTTTAGAAACAATGAAAAAGTGATTACAGAATTGCTTTATTGTTTTATTAGCTGTGAAGGCTAGAAATTGCAAAAAAATGTCTTCTCTGTTTTAATGGACTCCCTCAATTTCTCCGGCACAACACTCATTCCTGACGTATAATGACGATAGTTTGCGCAATCAATGCATCTCTAGGAAAATCGGTATTTTGGTATGAGAAACCACTCTGCGGTAAGCCGAGATATAATAGTGAGAACCTCCGCTACAACTGTAGAAAAGTAGGGGAGAGGAGATGTGAAACGTCTGTTTTAACTGAAGATACGGTTACAAAATAACAGCAAATCGAGAATATTGAAGGGAACATCAATATAGTTAAAGCCCAAAAATTTTATCCAAAGGTCCACGGTTAGGAGGTCCACTTTTGTAAGGACAATGGCAGACATCTTGCCACGGTTAGGTGATGTGTGGAGAGAGAACACTTTTACAAGCCCTTGGCTCCAAAAGGTCAGTTACTCGTGAGTTAATCACGCCGATTATCGACGACGACATAAAGAGCTTACCGAACCAAATGAGTTCAGAATAGCAATATTATGACTTAAGAGCAATAATGCTATGGGTGCCGATGTCCTTCACTAATAAATGCCTAATAAATAGAAACTAAGCAGAAAGTCATATATGCGCGTGTAACGGCTAAAAGGGAACATTGTTGCAACAGCCGTTAATTGTCATTCAATCGTATGGATTATGTGAAAGATTAAAATTCGTTTTAACCAACTTGATTAAAAGCTTACCAGGACGGCGTTGGACCTGATATTAGATTAAGTTCTCTCACAACAACAAATCGTGGAAAGGATCCAATAGAAATACGCCGACAAATACCATCTCTCCGTATGAGGGGAGAAAAAAGTACATCGCAAAGTTACGTTATCTCTATGAAGCTGAAGCCTATTCCGACACGAAGTTCCGAAGTACGGAATTCGTGTCACGTATTGAATGTATGAATTCGATGGCAACTGTTGCAAAAATGGCAATAAGATAAACCCTGGTAGAATGAAGAATATCGAATAACGTTTAAATAAAAAGATAACGTCTAAATAAAAAGATGATATAAAAAGAAGGTACGAGAGAAAGGCCTTTTTAAATTGAACGAAATGTTGTGGAAGAAAGGGTCATCTAGGATGCTGAGGTAAAAGTGAAGTCTGAAAATTGAACCGAAGGTAGTACGAGTACCTGTCATCTGAAGTGTTATTTATTTAGTGAAAGGTTTGCCATTTACGAATACGGATCGTTTAGCAACCGAATAACGCGTAAAATAATTAAGACTTACTACAAAAGTGGTGATTCAAAGGTGAGCACTTTAAGTACATCACGGAGTGATTATAATCGTTATAATCGATTTACTGTGCAAAGAATTGGCAAGATTATAAAGAAATTTGAATAGACTGGAAGCGTTACAGATATGAT
>JAHXMU010036203.1:0-12913 GCA_019455685.1 Philornis downsi
ACACAAAAAATCATTCAGACAGTTTTGTGACGGGTTGATTCACTACTGCTTGAGCCCTCGTCAAACATGGACTGCAGCAAAGAGAAAATTCGCCACATTTTATAGTTATTTCTTTGATGAAGTCGAAAACACAAGTCAGATGACTGAATATGTGAATAGCGTTTATGGTTCTGATACTGTTGTAACAGCCAATCATGCGCAATTTTAGTTTCATCGATTCCATTCTGGTAATTTGGATTTCTGTATCCTGGCTGGACTTGACGATTTCCACTGTTCTATCGACATTTCCGACAATTGGGGTCCGTCCACCAATCGTCGGAAATGTCGATAGAACAGTGGAAATCGTCAAGTCCAGCCATTATGTAATCTCTATTTCGGTTTTTCTGTAGCTAAGCAATGCATAAGAAAACATTTAGCGCCACCTGAACAATGTTGGATGCAAAAAGAAGTTTGAGGTATGGATGCCGCAGGAGTTAATGCAAAAAAGTCCTTGGTAGACCAGATTCCCATCTGCGAATTCCTGCTGAATGGCAAGAAAATCGATCCACCTACTGAAACGCACGGTGACTGGTGACAAAAAGAGGATCACTTATGATTTCAACGTCAAGCGAAAACGGTCGTGGTTTAATCACGATAGGCCGACGCAAACGTGGTCATACCATGATTGACGCTAGGAAGGTTTTGTTGTGTGTTTGGTGGAATTGACAGGAAATCATCTACTTTGAGTTAAGAAAGCAACGGCCATACTCTTAATTTTTTCCAGTACTGTCAGCAGCAGTCGATCAGAAAAGGTCAGTTTTGGCCAATAGCAGAGGAATTGTGTTCCACTGGGAACAACGCCAGGCCATACATATCGATAGTGACTCGTCAGAAGTTCCGGGAGCTTAGTTGAGAAGTTCTTATGCATTCATCTTATAGTCCGAGCCTGGAGCCCAGTGGTTACTATCTGTATCTGATGAAAACGCAAGTGAAAACTTCAATTCAAGAACAGCTTGTAAAATTCGATTGCACCAGTTTTTCGCCAATAGAAATATGAGTTTCCTTGGAAGAGAGGGAGGAGAGAGGCATAATGGAATTACCCCTTCACAATGGCAACAAGTTATCGAATGAAACGGTGCATATTTAGTCTAGATAGGATCTTTCCAACTATGCCAAATAAAACCTGCAAAAATCAAATAAAGCCATGCAAAAATAATGGTGTACAGAGGTGGTGATAGATTGATAGAGATGATTCATATGATAGCAGGGGGAGTAGCGGGGAATCCTCTAATCAATTTGATACCTCTCTCGTTATAGTTGTGGAATGTATATGTATATGTTGGACTGTATTGCGAATTATCCAATTGCGATGATCTTTAGGAGGACCAATTTCACAGTTGGTTTCTACCAGAGAACTGAAAATTGGAACTTGTAATTTGGATCATATAATTCCACAGTCATATGAAATTATCTGTCATCAACTTGATATTGCACAAATTACAAGTGGCGATAAATAAAGGATGAGAATTAGAATTAGTGCCAATTCAAAGGAGATTTATTCAGGCAACGAGTTGTGCCTACCAGTTGAGATCTGATTTGTAAGTGATTTTTTCTTATTACAAAACTTTCGACAGCAGTTAATTTTCATATGTTACAATTCAGAATTCGGTTACATTTAGTACACATATTTTAGTACACATTTTTTATGTAACACTTCAGGGGCAAAAATTTGAGTTAATTCACAATAATATTCTTACACAAGTACATTTTACAAAAAGTACATTGTACAAAAAAAGGTTAATTTTAATATAAATTCAATGGTAAATTCAAATATGTATACAATCTTAAAATTATGGCTAAAATGTTGAAGTTTAGACAAATGGAGTTGTTTTTCTTTACTACATTTTATGGTCTAAAAAGAAATATTCAAAAGTGCATTTAAAATTGAAAATCTTAAAATAATTACCTAAACTAAACATCTTAGTATTGAAAAATACCATTTTCCCAAGAAACAATTCCCATCCAAAGAATAGTCACTGGAAAAATGTGTTTTTTATCAAAAAAAAAAAAAAAAAAAAAAAAAAACATTAAATTTATATTGCTATTTTTTACAACGATTTCCTCCCCCCAAAAACAAAGAACATCTGTATTGTACACCTTCAGTCCAAATCATTCACCTTACTATCCATTACCTTTGATTATCGACCATTGAGTTTAATACCCGTACAAATTTGTAGACATTATGACAATGACCCCATTGGCTATGATCCTGTTTTGCTTTCAGTTCGCTTTTATAGTTAGTTTTTCGTTTTTTGCTTTGGTTTTCTGTTTTTTTTTTGTCGATATTAATTAGCATTTAGATAATCAAATATGTAAACAAACAAATGTGAAACAAAGCAAAGGACCACAAATGAATTGCGAGCGAACTAACACAAAGGACATTCGAAAACAAAATATTTGCTATAACCGAACAACGGTCATTCAGGCGGTCGTTCATATGCTACTATTAATAAACACAACAAAATAACAGAGGGAATTATAATATGTAAGTGATACATAAATTGTAGGTTTTTATATCACTACAACAGTATCGATAATTATCAACATATTATTACGAAATAAACTAAAGGACGTTAAGTAAGGTGATGGAACGAGAGTGCCCCTCGGATGGAATTGAGAAAAACATTTACAGGACGAAAATAAGCGATTTGCACTCCAATCACAAAACTTTTACTTTAAGCCTAAGCTTCAGAAGTTGCTATTCAACCTACTGATATTCCAAAATAACTTCCAACGTTCCTAGGAATACTGCCAGTAAAACTTGCAGGAAGTTGTCTAAAAAGCATACGAAAAGATGTCAGTAATGGATACTTTGGCATCACAATTTCTATGTCATAAATATCGTAGAAATGGATATAATAATTTAAGAATGTGTTTAAATAAACATTTTTCTATAATAAAAGCATCTCCAATGAGGTTTTGCTTCAAATATTTATACAAAAAATCTCCATGAAAATACTTCTACGGAAACTTTTCCATAGAAAAGGAATCCCTACCATCGCTTTTTCATAGGAAACGTGTATCCCTAGATGTGCCTCTATCAAAAAAGTGAATCCATCAATGCTATACTAAAAGAGTATTTTCACATTGTCATTTTCTTACAAAAAAACGTGCCTTTTCTATGCATAAAATATCTGCTTCAATCATTTTTCTATAAGATATAACGTGAAAAGTGAACCACTTTTAGTAACGCTGACTGGTAACTGATGCTGTGGGATAAATCAAACGTAATGCTACGGTGCTCAGCCATATTTCTGTAAGAAAGATTATTCCAACGATAATTTTCTATAAGAAGAAAAATTTTCTATACGAAAAAGTGTCCCCAACAGCAACATTTCTATAAGACAAAGGGCTTCAAGTGCAACTATACTCTAAGAAAAATATTTCCAACGATGACGTTTAGAAAGGAAAAATGTCTACATCAACACTATACTCTATGAAAAGTGGCCTGGTCTGGATTTTTCCTTAAGAAAAATGCCTCCATCGTCACTTTTCTTAAGAAAAGCGTATTCATTAAAACCTTTCGTTATATTCTCACCGTTAACTTTCTAAAGAAAAGTATCCTTACCGGTAATTTTGAATAAAAAAAGTATCCCCACTGATGATTTTGTGGAAGAAAAATGTCCCAACCTAAATATTTTTATAAGAAAACTGCCCCATTTTTCTACAAGAGAAGTGCATCCATCTAAACATTTCTACAAAAAAGTGTCACGACCGGCCTTTTTACAATTGCCACCAAAACAATTGCCCCACCGAAACTTTTCTATAAGAAAAGTGTCCCCAGCGACATCTTTCCATAAAAAATGTGGCTCCACTAACACCATTCCACAAGAAAAGTGTCTACTCCGTTAGTTTTCTGTAAGAAAAGTGTCTCCACCGTGGCTTTTCTTCAAGGAAAGCATCTCTGCTGACGCATTTCTGTATGAAAAGTATCTCTACTAAAGCTTTTCTATAAAAACAAAGTGTCTCCACTGACGTTTTTCTATAAGAAAAGTTTCTCCACCGGCGCTTTTCTATAAGAAAAATGTCTCCACCGGCGCTTTTCTATACAAAAAAACTGCCTCCACCGATATTCTTCTATAAAAAATGGTCTTCTTTTATAAAAAAACTGTCTCCACTTATAATCTTCTGTTAAAAAGCTGTCTCCGCTTACACTTTTCTTTAAGAAAACAATCTCCACTTACACTTTTCTTTAAGAAAACTGTCTCCACTTATACTTTTCTTTAAGAAAACTGTCTCCACTTACACTTTTCTTTAAGAAAACTGTCTCCACTTACACTTTTCTTTAAGAAAACTGTCTCCACTTAAACTTTTCTTTAAGAAAACTATCTCCACTTACACTTTTCTTTAAGAAAACTGTCCCCACTTACACTTTTATACAAGAAAACTCTCTCCACCGATAATTTTCTATCGATGCATTTTTGTAGGAAAACTGACTGTGTCGGTATATTTCTGTTAAAAAAAACTGTCTACAACTGAAAGTATGTCAACCACCATTATTCCTTTATTATTCACAGGTACTCCCTATAAGAACATTATTTTTCTTTTAAAGTCTGCTATAAGAAAATTACTTTTTTCCAGTATCCATTTTTCATAGTCCGAACAGGAAATTTTAATATAAAGGAAATATGTATATGATGCATTCAAAATATATTATTATAATTTATTATAATAAATTCTTAGGGAAAGGCCGTTTCTACAAAGGATTTATTATTCAGGAAGCCATTCTTTATGCAAAGTGGCAAAGGGAGTTAATTTTCCTTTGAAACATGTAGAGAAATCATATATTTGTGGAACCGTCCACAAAAAGATTTTATTATTACAAAAATTTCATTGCTTAGACAAGGATGTTCCATCAAAAATTAGACTAAATTTTCTGGAAGATTTTAATATGCTGGAAGATTTTATGCTGAATTCGAAACTGACCTTAGAGTATTCTGGGACCTAAAAGCTCAAAAATTAGTTTTTTTTTGCCATATTTAAGATCAGGTAACACTTCTACAGTTCTTTAAATAAATGTTCAAAATTACTAGTTTGTGGCCGAAAATTCTCGTAAAAAATTCCATTAATTCTATTCTAAATAATGTAAACCAAAAGCCACAGAATTCATAATAAATAAACGATGAACATACGGTCGGTCATTTCACTGCTCATTATAAGCGACTCTATGGTCAGACCAAAATGTGGGGGTTCCCTTGAGGCTATCAAAGCGACCTGCAGTGACCATATGTTCAAAGCAGTGGCCACAAGACAATAACGGCGGCGAAGACCACCATAAACTCTCTATAAAAATGTTTAAATATAAACTATAACAGTAAAAAAACACAACATTAAAAGTAAAACATTTATACCTAATAAATGCAATTGAAAATTAAACAACCAGAGAGAGAGTAATGAACAGAGGGAGTGTGGAATGTCCGCGTTCTCTTCCTCTCTCTCTTCTTAGGGGGAGAGAGAGAAATAGCTAGCAGGTCGATATAAAAGGTCCCAACACTTTGAAATGAAATGAAAGCAAAAACCAGTAACTGACCACTACTCGCAAACCGGAGAAAAACAAATTATCTATAACCGTTTTTTTTTTCACAAGGCAATGGAAACTCAGGACACATGGCTGTATCCACAAAAAGGATATAAAGCGAATGTTAAAAACAACGGTGGGTAGACCGATGGCTTGGTGGCACTGGTGGTTGCTACACAAGTAATGGGAGGAAAACAAAAAAGCAACGTGCTATGGAATTAAAACAGGAAAATTAGTTAAGCCCGAGTTAAATGTAGAACAAATATCATGCAAATGATCTATTGCAATAACAAAGGATATAAGACCGCTCGCCTGAAAGGAGCAAAATAAAAAGCCAGCAGCAGTAGCAACAGCAGCCGCTGCAGGAATGTGTACTGTTGTGGGGTTAAAAACTAACATTCAAAAGTAATTAACTAATTTTCGTTTACGACGACTCGCTGGTAGCGAATGAAAATTTTATTATTCTTTACATTTGACAGAAAGAGAGAGGAGGGAATAAATATTCATTTTCATTAATTAAAAATTAAATTCAACTTTTGCATTTAAAACGTCAGCTGTATGTGTATGGCGGGTGTTGGTTAATTCAACGACTATAGAGAAATTTTTAGTTTAGTCCTGGTTTTTATGTTAACTATAGCTAGTAAGTCATTTCTCGCCGCCTGCTTAATCCCTTTGACTTTTGTGATGTCATTTTATGTGTGTGTTTTTTTTTTTGTTTACTATTTCGATTCATAGAATGCAAATGTAGAGAATGATTTGTAGATTAGATTTTAATGTTCTACTAAGCTGTGTCAACAAAATGGTTTTACTACTTTGCGCCCTTAGCTGTGTGGTAGGTGGATGAGAACGATGTTTGCTCGTGATATGCGATTACAGTCGGGTGCAGTTAACTAGTCATAATGGCAGAGTTGGTAAGGATATAGAGGCAGAGAATTATACAGGGTGGGCCATATGAGTATTGGCGATTTAATTCTTCAATTTCTCGATAACGCGTGGCGCGGGCTGGCGGGGGGATATGTTGTTCGCTGCGCCGCTTCCTGGAAATTTAGTCGCCATGTAGCCGTACATGGGAGTGCAGCGTGCATTTTGTGTCCGAGCGTATTACGAAAACAATAAATCAATGATTGCTGCACGACGTTTGTATCGGCATGAACACGGTTTACACGATTTAAGTGAAGTTCCAAGCGCCAATGTGATACGAAAATGGATCAGAATGTTCGAAACAACCGGCTCAACAGTACCAATTACGGTTCGTGGTCGCCCAGTCTCTGCAAGATCAGCCGACATTGTGGAGCGTGTCCGTGTTTCAGTTCATCGAAATCCGCAACAGTCAACACGTAAGAGAAATCAGTCTTTGGATGTGAAAAGAACAACTTTACGACGAAATATGAAACGTGATTTGCATTTGAAGGCTTATAAGATTCAGATAGTCCAAGAATTAAAACCCGATGATGCCAATAACCGACTTAACTTTGTCAATTTGATGCTAGAGCGGTTCAACAATTTCAACAACGTGATTTTTAGTGATGAGGCCAATTTGCACCTTAATGGCCATGTGAACAAGCAAAATTGTCGGTTCTGGTCCGAGACTAATCCCCGACGCTTGCATGAACGTCCACTTCACAGCCCTAAGCTTGTCGTGTGGGCTGCGATAACGTCAACCGGTATTGTTGGACCACACTTTTTTGAGGACGAAAGAGGATATGCGATGAATGTTAGAGCGAACAATTATTGGAACATGCTAGCAGACTTTTTGGTGCCAACTTTGCAAGAACTTCAAGGCAATACCTCGAGGATGTGGTTTCAACTGGATGGGGTCAAATGTCATACGGCGTAGAGCTGCTGAAAAATGTTTTTCCTGGAAAAATCATTTTGAAAAGGGGGGATATTGAATGGCCCCCACGTAGCTTTATAAACTTTTGCAGCTGTTTAGCAGATCGGAAATCGTGTACTTTTCGCTGTTGATGGATCGTTTCTCACCGATATATCCTTTTCTGTGGAAATCTCTCCTGGGCTTTGACAGAAATAGCTATGATTCATAGTACTCCAAATATCTGAGATCTTACGACATAGGTTTACTAAAATCAATAGTAAAGAAACAGTACATATAAATTTACTTATTTGGCACATAATACAAGGACCTTTATCGTCTACCGTACTGCGGCTAGTAAATGCGTCTATACCAGCAAAAAAAGGAACACCCAGAGAAATTGACAAGATCCGCTAATCGTGGTCTAGAAGTGGCGACAGAATAGATAATCATCAATGAATTTAACATGGGCTTGTCATAGAAGGGATGCTGTTATTTTTAATAACTTTTTACCGCCTTTCCACCAGATCCTCTATAGCACTGTTTCTCAAAGTGGGCGATATCGCCCCCTTGGGGGCGATGGCGGCCTAGAGAGGGGCGATAATGAACTTAGAGAAAATTGCGGGAGTTTGAAACTTGAAACTATTTTGAAACTTCTTCAATAACTACACAAAACCAAAGCAGCAACACAAATGCACACAAACAAACAAGAATTCGTCATATAGAGGAATGGTGAAGAAGGAAGAGGAAAAGTCAAGCCAAAAATGTGAAAAAACTTCTCCATGCAGAAGCACGTTCCAACGACATAAAGATGTTGTTTCACACAGAAGTGCGTTGGCTATCAAGAGGCAATTGTCTGACTCGATTCTACAATCTGTTTGACTCTGTGATAGAGTTCTTCGAAACCAAAGACACAGAATTGCGCGACAACCTCGTCACATCGAAGAATGATATCGCGTATTTGACAGATCTTTATAAATTGTTTAATGATGTAAATCTCCAACTTCAAGGTGACGACTTGAATTTAATAAAAACAAAAAATGTTGTTGCTGCTTGCGTAGCCAAAGTGCTTTTACACAAGAAACATATCGACACACGTAAGTTCCACAATTTTCCTAATTTATCGACTTGTTTGACTATTGCCAACATTTGGAAAACCTCCACAGTGATTTGATAGAACGATTCCAGGACATTTTGAAATTGGAAGTACCAGACTGGGTGTTCGATACATTTTCAAATGTCAACACGGCAATGTCATCCCAGCTGGAAGAAGAGCTTATAGAGCTGACAACGAACGAGGAAATAAAAATCAAGTTCAAAAATGGATACCAAGAATTTTGGCTACAAAAGCCAATCCCGCAATTGTTCCCTGGATTGTGGTCGATCGTTCAACGATTTTTGATATCATTCCCATCGTCATATTTGTGTGAACGTGGGTTTAGTGCTGTGTCAACGTTGCTTACCAAAAAGAGAAACCGTTTCCATGTTACCGAACGCGGCGACTTGCGGCTGTTTTTAAGTAAATTCGAACCTGATATGAACAAACTTATTAAAAATCATCAGGTTCATCCATCACATTAAATTACTTTCTTTTAGTTTGAATAAATGATACTCTCAATACAATAAATTCGCCTTATAATTGCTATCAAGTCTAGTTTAGAATGTAAGACTTACATTGTAAGTTAAAGCTCCAGACCAGACTAATATAGCTTGCTGTAATTAAATTAATTTAAGTAATGTCTGTGTTTCTGGTATTTAAGATTTAGTAAGTAAACAAATTTGGAGGGCGACGAAAAATAATTGATTTTCAATGTGGACGGCAGGCGAAATAAGTTTGAGAACCTCTGCTCTATAGCAATGAAAGCTCTTTAGATCATTTTCAGGACAATTTTCTTCTTCCATTCAGAATCCACATAACTAATTAATTTAAATTATTGTTCATTTTAAACACATGTTAAAGTTTTTGCATCGGAAACATAATCAAATACACCGATTGTCGGTTATAACGCTTGTGTTTCATCGGTCCATTTGGTGTAATTAAAAAGAGCTACCCAAGAAGTACAAAATATGCTCATTAGCATTTGTGAAAGTTATGAAAATACTATTCTTTGGAATGACTTCCACTTTCGCTGCCAGGTAGTACATGTGATCGCAAGTTCGAAGCCAGCAATTTTATTGTCCCGATATTGGTGATGAATTTTCTGAAAAGAAAGAGTTCGATGCCAGCAATTTCGTCGTGCCGATATTGGTGATTAATTTTTGGAAAAGAATCGTATAATAAAATGTGTACAAGTTAATTTGGTGCCAGTGGTCTCTTCTAATTTCCGTCCGAATACATTAAAGTTGACTAAAAATGAATTGGACCTTAAATGGTTAAATACCTATATTGCAACATAAAATTTGACTAACGACCCAACTGAATGAACCCCAAGCGATAGTACTTAGAGACGGTGATGCATCTGGAAATGAGGGTAGAGGCTACCCTTAACGGTTGGACTTGTCATTTGCCATAAGCGTATGCAAAAGATTCAAGGTTCCAACACGAAGATATCCATAAGACAACTTGGCTAATCCATGATCAAAACGGGAGCAGATTTGTCACCTGGTGATAGACGGAAGGCATGCTTCTAATCTAATGGACGCCCGTCTGCTATTGATTGTGGGTAGGCGGGTGTTTCCTAGGATACTTTGTGCCGCTTACCCCTAGAACCCAAGCCTCTCTACCCGATCCTGTAATTAAGCAGGCGAAGGATGATGCTTGCGTACAAAAACCAAGTAGTGTGGCTTGTGCCAGGCGCCCTAGGAAAAGGTGGATTATGTCTTGGGATTCACCTATAATATGACATCAAACTGATCTTGGAACTCGTTTTTCGAAAACCAAGTAAAGGGGAGAGTCATAGTTAAACAAGACACAGTCTGGCAACAGGTGAGGTTATAGAGAAGCCGTCGGGAGATATCAGAAGATTTATCTTTTCCGTTTTTAATAGTTGTACGGCCAGGGAGATCTGGTTAATAGACTATGATTGGAGCATGGCATGCTTTGCTGTGTTTATATTCTCTCCTCGGACATTGAAAATCTATGCCGTAGATAATGGACTACCAGCTCTATGCGAGGTATGATAAAGCAAAACTGGAGTAGCTTGTCTGCGAAACCCAGACCAGAGGGTTCTTCTCTTCTGGTAGCACGGGTGCCCAGGGTCCCAAAGAACATTGTTCCTTCCTGGTCAATGGTGCTGGACTCCTTGTGGGAGCATCGTGCTGGCTGTGGTTGCTTTTGTGTTGCTTCAGGTTGCGCTGCTGAAGGAAGGCAGAAGCTTGGAAAACATTGTTCATGTCTATCCGAGGTCTTCCTAGATTACCTCAACTCCTAACCTGGAGGTAGTTCACTTCATACCAAGTGACTACAACGGTACTTTGGCCGAGAGAGGGAGCGGGCCCTGAGTAAGTTTTTCCAGGGGACCTACTTCTAATCTCTGGTAGTTCGACTAATTCTTTCGGGGTACCCCAAAGGAGCGCTTGCTGTCGCAAGAAGAAAAAAAAATATAACCAAGAAAAAAATAATAGAAAACAGCACCTGTGTGATGGCACAGCATGGGTAAGGCTATCAAAGCGAGACTCATGTAAAACCTACACATTTGATTTGATTTGTCTATTATTGATTCGGATCGAACCAGCAAAATAGAATCAGTAAAACGAGAACCTCGAAAACAGGGGCTGATTCTTTTGCATTCACATTTCAGTGCTTCTGAAGCAATTCCAATTGAATGGCATGCTTCTAATCTAATGGACGCCCGTGTGCCGTCTGTTTTTATTCGGATCACCACTTGATTGCAGCTTAAGTACGAACAAAAACGAACCAACAAAATAGAATCAGTAAAACGAGAACCTCGAAAACAGGGACTGATTCTTCTACACTCACATTTCAGTGCTTCTGAAACAATTCCAAGGCATAATGAGAATTTAATGGAAATTACGATATTATATTTGAAAGAAAATTGAGAGATTGTTAACGCTATTCTTTCATCCATGGAAGCTCTTTAAAGTAACTTCAATATTCTATGAAAAATATTCGCTTTCAAGGAATTATTTTAGAATGAAATATTTTTAGAAACAATGAAAAAGTGATTACAGAATTGCTTTATTGTTTTATTAGCTGTGAAGGCTAGAAATTGCAAAAAAATGTCTTCTCTGTTTTAATGGACTCCCTCAATTTCTCCGGCACAACACTCATTCCTGACGTATAATGACGATAGTTTGCGCAATCAATGCATCTCTAGGAAAATCGGTATTTTGGTATGAGAAACCACTCTGCGGTAAGCCGAGATATAATAGTGAGAACCTCCGCTACAACTGTAGAAAAGTAGGGGAGAGGAGATGTGAAACGTCTGTTTTAACTGAAGATACGGTTACAAAATAACAGCAAATCGAGAATATTGAAGGGAACATCAATATAGTTAAAGCCCAAAAATTTTATCCAAAGGTCCACGGTTAGGAGGTCCACTTTTGTAAGGACAATGGCAGACATCTTGCCACGGTTAGGTGATGTGTGGAGAGAGAACACTTTTACAAGCCCTTGGCTCCAAAAGGTCAGTTACTCGTGAGTTAATCACGCCGATTATCGACGACGACATAAAGAGCTTACCGAACCAAATGAGTTCAGAATAGCAATATTATGACTTAAGAGCAATAATGCTATGGGTGCCGATGTCCTTCACTAATAAATGCCTAATAAATAGAAACTAAGCAGAAAGTCATATATGCGCGTGTAACGGCTAAAAGGGAACATTGTTGCAACAGCCGTTAATTGTCATTCAATCGTATGGATTATGTGAAAGATTAAAATTCGTTTTAACCAACTTGATTAAAAGCTTACCAGGACGGCGTTGGACCTGATATTAGATTAAGTTCTCTCACAACAACAAATCGTGGAAAGGATCCAATAGAAATACGCCGACAAATACCATCTCTCCGTATGAGGGGAGAAAAAAGTACATCGCAAAGTTACGTTATCTCTATGAAGCTGAAGCCTATTCCGACACGAAGTTCCGAAGTACGGAATTCGTGTCACGTATTGAATGTATGAATTCGATGGCAACTGTTGCAAAAATGGCAATAAGATAAACCCTGGTAGAATGAAGAATATCGAATAACGTTTAAATAAAAAGATAACGTCTAAATAAAAAGATGATATAAAAAGAAGGTACGAGAGAAAGGCCTTTTTAAATTGAACGAAATGTTGTGGAAGAAAGGGTCATCTAGGATGCTGAGGTAAAAGTGAAGTCTGAAAATTGAACCGAAGGTAGTACGAGTACCTGTCATCTGAAGTGTTATTTATTTAGTGAAAGGTTTGCCATTTACGAATACGGATCGTTTAGCAACCGAATAACGCGTAAAATAATTAAGACTTACTACAAAAGTGGTGATTCAAAGGTGAGCACTTTAAGTACATCACGGAGTGATTATAATCGTTATAATCGATTTACTGTGCAAAGAATTGGCAAGATTATAAAGAAATTTGAATAGACTGGAAGCGTTACAGATATGAT
>JAHXMU010036212.1:0-17320 GCA_019455685.1 Philornis downsi
GTTGCTATCGCATTGTCCTTGTAATGATTTTAAACTTCAATTTGTAGCAGTGAAACGATGAAGTGCTTCTGTGTTAGGACAATTGTGTATGTATATGTTTGTTTGTTCGTTTGTTTGTGTATTTATACTTACATTAGGAAAAACAGACCACGCACATATTCGTGCATGTCATCCATTAAATTAATAACGCACAATCCAATTCCATTCAGTCGAGGTAGAAAATCCTATAAATAGAAAAGTAAAAAAAAGGCGACGATAATATGATTAGTTTGATTAGAAGGGATCTACATATATATATATATTTATATATATAACATAAAATTTGGTACGACAACCGAACGTTATCGCCGTCGTGAATGACTGCTATAGCCGTCATTTGCTCCGGGAAGAGAAAAAATGGCATGATGACCAAATGACGGTTATAGCAGTCGACAGTTTTGTTTGGAAAAACTGTGGCCAAATTTAATAATTTGTTACACTCGATTTCATCAGGCAGTCATAAACAATTGGGGGAAAAATGTGTTTCTGAGCACGATCGTCAAATTAGAAGTGTGGGGCAACGTGTTAAACATGAACTGAATTCAAATTTGGGATAATTGAGTTTTTCAGTATTTTCGACAACTTAACCATTTATTGATTTCATATTTATTTATATTTTTTATTATTTATTTATTAATATAAAGCGGCATGTACTGGCAGTCGATAGGCGTGGGAGTCTTCTATTGCATGTGTTATTTGAGTGGATCCTTCGTATTGTTTATTAAACATTTTTAAGAATACAACTTTTCGCAGCAAAAATTAGATATGTATTAGAGGAAGTATTTTTTTTTTTTTTTTTTATCAAGAATGATAAATTTTGTCTGTATTACAAACCGTTGGTAAAGAAAATACGAGGTGTGTTCAAAAATAATGTAAATTTGCAAATTTCGCGGGCTATGTACATTCGACTCTCGATTATCTTCCATTTATGTTGACGGTTTTATCCATATAGCACGTTTAGTTTGTTTGTGAGAGGCACAAATCAAACAAGTGTTTGTTGTGTTCGCCGATTTTTTGCTTTCGAAAAAATGCATCAAACTTTGTGTAAAAAATGGAATTAGGTGCTCAAAAACACATGAAGTGTTGAAAGTGACATATGGTGAGAGTACTCTGAGTCAAAAGTTTACAAGTGGTACAAGCTTTTCACAGAAGGTCGAGAAGGTGTGAATGACGACGCTCTCTCTGGACGCCCCAGCACATCAACAACCGATGAAAATGTTGAGAAAGAGAAGAAAATTGTTATAGAGAATCGTCGAATCACAATTAGAGAAGTTGCAGAGGAAGTCGGCATATCGGTTGGCTCATGCCATGCAATCTTTTCGGAAATTTTGGGTAAGAAACGTGTGTCAGCGAAGTTTGTTACAAAATTGCTGAATTTTGACCAAAAAAACGTCGCATGAGCATCGCTCAGGAATTGTTGAATGACGTTAACGATGATCCAGATTTGCTCAAAAGGGTAATAACTGCTGACGAATCATGGGTATATGGTTATAACATCGAAACCAAAGCACAATTGTCCCAATGGAAGGGTCCAGGAGCCAAAGAAAGCACGCCAAGTTCGATTAATTGCCAAGGTTTTGCTCACTGTTTTCTTCAATTAACATGACGTAGTGCATCAGGAATTCTTACCACAAGGTCGTATGCTAAATAAGGGGTATTACCTTGAAGTTATGCGCCGTTTGCGTGAAGCAATACTAAAAAAACGCCCGAAATTATGGGATAAAGAATTAGTGGCTTTTGGATCATGATAATGCACCTGCTCACTCATCTTTGCTTGTGAAAATTATTTGGCCAAAAACAACACCGTTATCATACGTAAGCCACCGTATTCACCAGATTTGGCCCCGTTTATTCCCAGAAACCACGTTTTAAATTCTTAGATATAAATCCTAAGTTTCTCATCTCCATTGCAATTGAGACGTTTACATGTAAAGTCCTCAATAATAATGAGATTGAGTGCTTTAGAGCAAGCTTCATGTCGACTGATCTATTAGAGAATTTGTTTGTTTTGCTAAAGTCAGTTCTAATTCGACTAAGACGAGTTTAGCTTTACTCATAAGTCTGTATTTCTTTTAAATAAATTCTGGAAACGAATGCTAATCCTCGCGATTTTTCATATTTGATAATCCTCTTGATACAGGCCATACAGGCCCCCTGCGACTTTTTCCTGTTCCCAAGATTGAAGAGATCCATGAGAGGACGGCGTTCTGCGACCATTGAGGTGATAAATCGCTGAGAGAGCTCAAGGACATACCAAAAAGTGCATATCAGAACTGCTTCGAGGATTGGAAAAAACGCTGGCACAAGTGTATTATATCTAAGGGGGACTACTTTGAATTAGATAAAATAGAAATTGATGAATAAATAATTATTTTTTGAGAAAAATGAAAATTCAGCTTATTTTTTGAACACAACTCGTGTAAAATTTCATAAAAATCGATCAAAACGCTTCGGAGCGGTATGGCAACTAACACTGTGACACGAGAATTTTATATGTATAGGATAGATTGAGCAATGCGAAAAGGAGAGATGCTGGTCTACTCGGCGGAATACCAAGATTTCGTTATGGAGTTCATGAAGGAGAAAGATCTCTTGCGATTAGCGGCGGAATTGCTGTTCAACCCGCGTGCCTTGGTCAGATGGTACCTTCGATGTCCCGAGCTCCAGTGGCGGCTGACCATGTATCGAGATTCGATACATGGTTTTTTATGGTTGTTGGAGTCGAAACTTTAGTTAGTAATTTGGTGAGCGAAGTGAAATCGACTTTAATCGAGTACTTTCGGCTATCATTTTCGAGCGTAAGATGACCAAGTCGGATTTCTATCAAGAAGGGATCAGTAAAGTAAGGATCAGTAAAAGAATCCCTTCTGACGGCACAGCGCTGGTTCCCGTGTCTGTTGTTTAATCACAAAACGCACAAACGTATAAAGTGCTTTCTATTGCAACACAAATTGCCCTTAATTGGGGTTTATTTCGATGTTCTAATTTGTTACTGACAAGATTCTAATTAAATATCAACAATCCTGAAAACAATGCGTTTCCTTGGCGCAATTATTCTCCACCCACCATGAAATAAATAACAATTAATCAGTTGTTAATTCGGTAGGACAACTTCCTTTGACGAAATGCGTTTGCATGACAATGCGTGGCACACACACACACACTCCATTAAACAGTAGCATTTTATTATGCAATTAATTAATTCATTTCTAACATTTTTCAAAAGTGAGTTCAGAGTAAGAGAGTTCATATTCGAAGCTAACGGTGATGCGTCTCAGGTTTTTGTACACCGAATAAACAGTTCATTTATATTATTAAGCGTATATTTTTCTTATAATCAGACATATATCTATAGGTATATGTAGGAGTCAGGGAAGCGCATGCCAAAGTTCTGTATATCGAATATATGTATTATTGAATGAATATATCTGCTCACTTCCTGAGGTGGAGAAATATAATGTACTGGAATATATTTGCTTATTACTTATACTACGCCACGTACGTTGAAAAGAACACCAAACATTTCGATATTCTACCTCCTTTCTCCAAAACTCCGTTGGAAGGATCGGGTTCTGACACATGATTAGCGAATTGATTGAGAAGATCATGTGTCAGTAGCCCGATCCTGCCAATGGAGTTTTGGAGAAAGCAGGTAGAATATCGAAATGTTTGGTGTTCTTTTCAACGTACGTGGTCACAATGATCTCGATACAAAAGTACATTTTAATGTACCAAAAAAAATTTTTGATTTGAATATAAATTAAATGGTAAAATTCAAATACATATAATTTTAAAAGTATTGAAGTTTACACAGGCTCAAAGAAACTAAATCTCTCCAAAATCAGAGACAGCAAGTTCGTCTAGGGTAATTTAACCTCTTTGGCAGGTAGACTTTTCATTCCGCCTGATGTTTCATCTTTGTACTCGAATGTGGAGTTGCATTGCAGACCCATAGAGTATCAAAGGTGACAAGATAGGAGGCCTCACTTCCGCCAATGAGAATTATGTTCCATACTAGCATAATCAATTTGGTATCTCCTGGCTGCGAAGAAAGAGTTGACAATTGCGGTAGTACCAAAATTGTCAGCCCCTTTTCCTAGATAGTCCAAGTTTTACTTGGCTATCCCAGGGAGGCGTTGGCAATCGTATTGTAACATGCCCAGTGTGTCGCATACCGTGGGTAAGGCCTTCACGGCGAGACTCACGTAAAACCGTCGTGGACTCATCTGATGTCTCAGGTGAGCGTTAACTGCAGACAGGTGGTAATCCAAGTCTATATTAGCATCAAAGATCACTAAAATCATGTCTTGGTCACACTAGAAACACGACATCCATCTATTACCCCATGATTAATAAGGCTTTTGTGCTATCAGTAAATAGTTGGGCTTCATTTTAGATATCCTTGTGATAGGCTCTGATCTCTTCTGTTACAACTTTCCTCGCCGCGGAGAAAGGAAACAGTTCTCCTACTGTTATTTTTCCTTTCAAATACCTGAAACAATGGTAAAGTCGTGCCCAGTCCGGAGATCATATGCTTATTCTGGACACTCATAAAATTCATCTTTCACCTGATTGCCTTTTCCTTCCTTGGGGCTAAATGTGAACAAATTAGCGTGGTAAAATAATGAATCGCGAAGCAACCTTGTTCGAGTGTCGAGTCATTAAAGTTATGAGTTGACCAAACAAGTTGCACCAGATAATACGCAAATTTGGCAAACCCAATATTTCGGCAAAGGACAAAATTATCGAACAAAATTTTGATAGAAAACAGGATGTTTAAAGACCGATAGGTTGATAATAAAATTAATATCGAATATTAAATTAGTATATATTTCTATTTCCTGCAATCTCCATATGAATACTCCAACTCGTATGTTTATTAAAAGTGTTCGCGTTGAAGTGAAACTTTATTCAAACTATTAATTTAAAACAGCGACAGACAACTTATTATTTTTTGTCCAAGTGTTTGTAATAACGCTCATACTCATACATTCTAGCCTCACAATTCTGATTGTCTCCTTCAACCTTTCCGTGGACTCCTTTGTCAATTTATCCTTTATAACAATGGAAAGTGTTCATTAGCGAGTGCGGCAACAATAGTTTTAATGCGAAACAGCACTTGCTCGCTCACATGCCTTTTGATTGCCTTGACAAGTAAACTAATAATCTGACAATGACACATTGACTGACAGCTTTTTTTCAGACAGTTTTTTAAGGCGCCCGTATATACCACTGCAATCACTGCCATTAGAAATGTAGAGTGGAGGTTGGGTGTCGCGGTGCGGTGGGAGACCACTCATTTTTAATTTGTTAACAAACTTTGATTTGTTTCTACATATATATTCATTTTTCGAAGAAAATTGTTGCTTATTTCCGCTTTATGGTTGTTTCAATTAATTCAATTACCATATTCAGCTTTTGTTTAATTGATGGCTATCAATTATTGAGAGAGATTTAATTGAGCTTAAACGGGTGCTTAGTAGTTTTTGTGGCAATTTTAATCACATACGGGCAGAACCAGCATAATGGAAAATGTTTTAGGAATAACAAATTAAGATGTACGTAAGGATGACATCCAATACAAAGTGGGAAATAGGAGTCAAAGTTAATTTGTGTGCTTAATTTTTTTCATATTTTATTCAACTGTTTATTATAAGGCAATTATTATAAATTTTGAGTATTACAGTTTTGAGAAACAATCCTCCTGTTGCGTTTACCTAAACAATTTCATAGAAAGTGATTCTATTGCAATTAATAATTACCCTGTAACAGTGAATTTATAGGCCATTTCGGTTTTGATACCTAAATGTAAAGTATAGTGAGAAAAAGTTCATTATTTTTCCGATAGATGACTATAGTAATCTACATCTCGCGTTTCATAAGTCTATTCTGATAGTACTAGATGGCGTTAGAAAGGTAAGATTTCGCACTTAAAAATCTACTCACACAGTTTTGAGATTGTTTGAGATAGTAATGTGAGAGCACGTGTCAGAGAGAAAAAAGCACCATGCTTTAAAGCCTTTCTTCGACTAAGGCGATAATGCGTGTTAGACGGCCGAAAATGGGAATAGTATTTGTAGCATGACTGAAAGTCTTATATTATTATGTCATGCGCTAAATTATGTCATTGAGAATGACAACTGTATTACATCGCCCGCTTACCGTCGGCGCATGTTAACTCTCCCTTCGCCTGAATTCTCTATCGTCTGTTCTTTGGTGACTGTTACGCAGGGGAAGGTTGGGGATGGCAAGTTGGGATGGTATTCTCGCTTACACCTCTTACGATGTGCGTATTGGCATAGTAAGCTGCAAATGATCTTACTCAATTTCTCATGTTTGAGTGCAATAAGCATTGTTTTGTCGTTTTCGATTGAGTACATAATCCATCGTAGCGCTTGATCGTCAACAACTTCAGTGAAGCCCAAAACTATAATTGCATTCTTTTGGACTCATATATATAATTGTAATTTGAAAGACCTCGTGTCATTTAAAAAAGTTAACCTTTATAAAGCAGTTGTAACATAAAGAAAGGTATCGAAAGTTGAAGTTTTTCTACATGTGTTTGATATATTACTGTCGCCTTAGATACGGTGATATAATAATTGTGGCGCAAGCTATCAATCACCTTACATCAATATCAGCCAGGTGCCAAAAAAAAGGTGGGACTACCTTCTGTCCCGAGAAGCGGTTCTCGAAAAAGTTCCCATAATTCCATCCAGCTGCCACCCTCGTGGCCCTACTATTTGGTGGTCGTAAACAATTGATGCCGGAACGGAAATATACTGTTTAGAACTATTATTAAATCTAAGGAGAACGATATATATGTGATACCATTAAAGTGTCCGGGGCCACTTATAACTTATAACAAAAATTGTACGGAAGGAAAGAAGTAGAAACAGGCCAAGTATTGTTTAATTTCATCTATTATACAACCAGCTATTTATAATTCTTTGGAATTGAAGGTAAAATACATCTAACCTGCCCGATAATCTAAAATCTCATAGAATTTCATCATCCGGAGGACTGGCCAGCTGAAGGAGGAAATCTGAGTGAGTATTAAATTGGTGTTCGTAATGTGTTTAAGATTTATTTTGCACTCGTAATTCCAAAGTTAAGTTAGTTAATTAACCATATTTGACGGAAGTTTCGGCCCTAAATACTACCCTTTCTCTGCTTCTTTTTTTTTCTTACCAATGAATTGCCCCTAGTTCAAAACCTATGCAATTTTAATTAAAATATGTATAAAAATTTGATACCTTTCGCAACGCACCGTAAATGTTTGTAATTATAATGTCGCTTTAAATTGTTATCGTTCTAATTTTTGTTGTGAATATTTTGATGCTTTTTAAGAAAGCCTGACCTTTGAATATTCCTAATAAATATATATAGTTTTGTCATTGAAATGTGTGACTAAGCGTTTTCAACTTTCGACCTAACCGTCGACCATTTGTTCTGATGGGAGGTTCACAGAAAGATACTTGTAGGAACTGAGCCTCGTTGGTAGGGTGGGCAATATGACAGGGTATATAACACCTTTCCCTGGTCCATAGATTCATTTACTTTCGATATTGGTTTAGATTCAGTTTAGAGGGGTATCTTAGTAGTTCCAATAGTTTTGAATTTGATATGTTTTTGTTGAGTTCACAATTTTTTTTGGCACGTAGTTTTTTTTTTGTTGACGGCTGTGAAATGGAGGTAGCAAAGACCCACCCCGATTGCCGGCGAGCTAAGCCCTATCCAGTACGTGCCGACTGCCATCCTCAATTTCGCGAAGCAGGAAGTCCGTTACATATTTATGGTCCTGACAATGTAACAACCAATCCCAACCAATTTCGGTTTCGTCGGTTTCATTCCAGTAATTTTGATGTCAAAAATGCAACAGGCTCGAAAACATCTATAGAATAATGTAAATCCTCAGGTTTGATCGTTATATTTTTTTGAGATTTAAGTTTTTCAGGTTGGCAGCGCTGTCTGTCAAAGTGAAAAGTGTACAGTATACTCTGCCATTTCATCATGGAAAAACCAACAAACGAGCAACGATTGCAAATCGTTAAAATTTATTATCAAAATTCGTGCTCTGTGACAAATGTGCATCGTTTGATACGACCATTTTATGGTCTCATAATCGACGTGCTGAATCAACAATTCGTGCTGTTATCTCCAAATTTTGCATCAAATTTACTTTGTTGGACATAAAACCATCGACTCACATGCGTAAAGTGCGTACCGAAGAAATGATTGCAGCCGTAGCGACCAGTGTTAATGACGATCGTGAAATGTTAATTCGTCGCCGTTCTCAGCGATTGGGCATGTGTTACTCAACCACAACGAATTTTTTTCCCCTCAATTGGCTGAGTTGAACTTGGTTCACATGTGGTTTCATCAGGACGGCGCAACATGCCACACTGCTCGTGAAACAATGGATATGTTGAGGGATGAATTTGGTGAGCAGTTTATCTCTCGATTTGGCCCTGTGAGTTTGCCTCCAAGATCTTGCGATTTAACGCCTCTTGATTATTTCTTGTGAGGTTATCTCAAGTCTTTAGTCTATGTGGACAAGCCGAACACTATTGAAAAGTGACGAAAAATTGGACCTTCCGAATGGACATTTTGAGACGGATCCGCGGACAACATTTAATATGAAATTATCTTTAAAAATTAAATGGCAAAAATCAATTTACCTATATAGATTCCAATAAAAAAGTTTAATATATGATTTGCCACTGATGGATTTTCCTTTCCAAAGATAATCAATAAAAAGGATCCAATAAGTATCTCAAAACAACAGGCGTCATAATCTTGCCTGCAGATGGAATGGTCTTCGCTTTTTTTGGACACAATTCGCCCATTCCAGTCCACTGCTTTGACTGTTCCATTGTCTCAGGTGGGAAGTGGTGGCCCTATATCTCATTCATGGTTATAAATCGCCAAACACTTTAGTGAATCATCTCCACAGCGCTGGTTTTGGTCTATTAAAAGCAAGCGCGGCACCCAACTTGAGCGCAGCTTTCTCATCTCCCAATCTTTGGTCAATATGTGATGTATAGTACCTTTTGAAATGCTTATCATTTCAGCTACCTCCTGCATCTTCAGCCGACCATTGTGTGATCATCCAATACCACCTCAATTGGTCGACCACTATGGTATTCGTCTTAGCAGCTCGTACGGCCTCGTTTAAATTCTGCTACCCAATATTTTATAGTCGCAAACGAAGGAGCAGACTCCCTCAGAGTAAAATCTAACTCGACTTTAATATTGATTGGACTGAGACCTCTCAAATGGAGATATTGAATTACATGATGATGACCAATTTTTTCCATGTACACAAATTTACTGAGATCGTTTACTTTTGATGGCTCAAATAGAAATACTAAACAACGTGGCACCTTGAAACTTAAAACATGTGCTTTGTAAGGTTGCCACTTTCACCAGAATAATTTTTTTTTTTTTCAAACTACTGGCACCATGTATACCTTAGGTCGGATAGTTTTAGGACCACCCTCGTAAAAACTCCGGCTGACCCAAATAGCTATGGCCTTGGATAGCCTTTTAGTAGAAATTCTTTAAGACATCTTACTGAATGTCTCAGGAGTCAGAAAATTTCATATTTGCATGCCTCACAAATGCCAACATCTATCAACGAAGCCAGGAACATTTTGAGTACGAGTTTTTTCGACATATTTTTATTACTATTGAACCCATTTTATTATAATTTAGATATTTATTAGATTATTATTAGATTTATAGATTATTCGATTTATTAGATTATTCAATAGATGTAGACTTCCATCAAATGGAGAATTTGAACTTTCTACTATAGAAGGAAAACGGATTGTTTACTCTACAGCCGCACTAAGTTTTACTTTGCATGTGGTTTCAATCAATTTATTGAGAGTACGGCGAATAACCTTTGTTGATTTCTTTTCTGTCCATTTTTGCCAAGAACACTCGTAATCTAATTAGTTTATCAATTAATAGCAAACATGTTTTAAATATGAGCATCTGAATCAACATTAGTTGTTGGTAGATGATTGAGAAACATGAAATGATATTTCCATCTGTTGAAGATAATCAAAATAAAAGATATTTACAAAAAGGAAGTGAAGAAAATAAACCCTTTATTGTTGATGGTTACCATAGGATGAGAATAACATCATTCAGAGCAAAGTTATTATTCGTGCCACTGTGGATTGTGTCCTTGCAAAGATATACTGTGTCATAGAGAATAAAGCTTCTTTCGATGACTTGGCAACAAAGAAATCTAAATATCATGCCCGCAGAACCTACTGTGTGTAAACCTACTGTTTGCATAATAATAAGTGGTGCTGTTGATATTGAAATAGTGTCATTTAATATTTATAGAAGAAAATACAACTACAAGAAAAAACAATATTTTTCCCTTGATACAACAATATAACGCACAGGCCCATAATCTTGTGGCATATAAATCCATTTTTAAGCATTTTTTTGGAAAGTGAAACGATAATTAAAGACAATATAGTTAAGCAGATTCAGCACACATAAAGTTGTTCTACTTCAGCTTATAATTTCGCAGAACTTTATACTCCGTTCGACCATTTTAGTCCGCTAGCTTTTTTTTTTGTAGACATAACAAAAAAAAAAAAAAAAATGTTCGACTGTCTACGGCAGAGAATGCACAGTTTGCCTATAATCGGCTACGCGGAGGTTTTTAACGCCTGTAGAATTTATTCATTCTGTTTTCTTTTCCGATTTTGATAACGAATTAACCATTTTTCGATTTCAAAAGTAAAGCTAAATAAAATACACATAAAGCTAAGATTTCGATGAAACTTTTATTTCATTATAATGTTTGGACCTGGTCATTATGTGCGAAATATAATGCCATTTAAATTATCGCCTCTGCATTTGGTTGCAGCAGTCGATTCTTTTGAGATAGTTTTCGACCACTTTTTCGCACATTTTTGGCGGTATCTCGGTGATAACTTGACTAACGTCATCGTTTGGGGATTATCCGCGTAAGCACGGTTTTTGACGTAGCCCCACGAAAAAACCCTAACGACGTCAAATCGCATGATCTTGGTCGCCAATTGACGCCACCAAAACGTGAAATTACGCTTTCTGCAAACTTCTCATGCAATAAAGCCAAAAACGGTAGTGTCACCGTCTTGTTGAAACCACATATCGTCCAGTTCATAATCTTCAATTGCAGACCAAAATTAGTCGGTTTCCATACAGCCATAGCTGTATGTAGCTGTAGAATTGACGGTAATGGTTCGCCCAGCGTTATTTTCGAAAAAAACGGCCCACTTCTGGGTTCTCCGAAGCCAATATGCGACAATATTGTTTGTTGACCTAACCATCGAATGAAAAATGATGAGCCGTAAGGTAGGCACAATCGCTGAGAACGCCATGGAATCGACAAATTCGGATTATCCGCCGCACTTTCACTAACACAAGCGATATTTGCGGCTGTGCGTGCATTGCGATGATGAGCAGGCCTGACCACAGGGATTGAATTACCAGTAAATTTTAACGATTTTTACTCTTTTTCGGTTGCTAAATGTAAATGGCAAACTAAATAAATTACACTTCTAGTGACAGGTATTTAACAGTTGACAGACTTGCCAGACCGGCGGGTTTGAAATCACTAAATGGATAACGCTGTGTACATATGGATACAATATTTCAATAAATTTCATCAGAAATGATTATTTCTCTATTTGTGGCGGCGTTTGTCACATTTCGGGTATAATATTTCAGTAAATTTAACATTTTTTTTAATCTTATAACTCAGAAGTGATTAGTTCTTTATTTGTGACCGCATTTATAAGATTTCGGGTACAATATTTCAGTAAATTTCAAATTTCTTTCACATTTTATAACTCAGAAATGGTTAGTTCTCTATTTGTGGCGGAGTTTATTAGATTTCGTGTACAATATTCGAGTAAATTTCAAATTTTGGTACATTTTATAACTCAGAAGTGATTAGTTCTCTATTCGGATACAATATTTCAGTAAATTTCAAATTTTTTTTTTTTAAAACAATCACTTTTTCGAAATGTGATGGCTTTTCCACAATCACTTCTGGGTTCTCCGAGCCCCAAATGTGAAAATATTGCTTGTTGACGTAACCACCGAGTAAGAAATGAGCTTCATCGCTGAAGAAAATTTTGTTCGATTGAAAACCCACGTATGAATAACCAATTTTAGTATGTTTAACGATTTGTACGAGTTCTGCGATTGTTATGCGATTTGTATTCGTAAGTGGCAAAGAATTCATTAAATAAATAACACTTCAGATGACAGCAATTTACAGCAGACAGTATTGCCAGACCGGCGGTTTTGAAATCATTAAATGGATAACCCTGTACTTTGGCGTTTGACAATTTTGACTTCAGAACAAAATGACGATTTTGGGTTTTATCAATTTTTTGTAATTCTTTTTCCATAAAAGTGATAGAATTCTTCCTGCTCTGTTTTTGTTAAATAATAGATATGAAAATTATGTTAAAAAGATGGACAGATGTAAAGTTGACGAAACACTTTATTTTATTAATTTTGCAATTCTCCCTAATTCTGACAAATGGCAAGTTTCGTTCATGAAGTTTTGCTTAATATTGCAAACTAGATTTGATTTTTGCAGTTAAAAAACTGCCATCTCCATAAAAACTATTATTAACCGAATTCAAGCGGTACAAAACGATTGATTGCGATTCAAACAGCGGAGTAGATACACAAAGCCAAAGTCTAAGCCCGATATAGTTTGTGAAATGCTTAGGCTTCTAATTGTAAGCGTTTTGTATTTTTGTGGTCAAATATGCCACATTCAACGGATCAAATATAAGTTATAGCAAAAAGAAATCCATAATTTTTTTAATGACATTGGTGGTTTTATTTAACATAATTAGAATGACTCACTGTAGGTCAAATATGCACCATTTTATTCGAAAACAGATTGCCATTTTGAAGATAATGCAAGTACACTTCTCTCATACTAACTTTCGTCCTTAATGGTAAAAAAACTGGCTGGGATAGTAGATTTCCACAAGCCTATCTTGAGGCTCATTTTTCACCAGCAAAATCATTCGCTATAGAAAGAAACAGGTGGTGCTAAGTCCGCACAATAAGGCGAGAGTCACTGTTGCCGTGTATGACCCGCCGTTTTCCTGATAGAACACAATTCCTCTTCTATTGCTCAAACCCGATCTCTTCTTGGTGACTAATTTCTCCAGACAGTCGAGTTGTTGACAGTTCTCATAATAGACGATACCCTGCCAATCCCTTCGAACACACAGCCAAGTCTGGGTCTTTGTTGTTGCGATTCAACTGCCATTCACCGATGGAAATTTGGTCCAAGAGGTTTTTCTACGTTAACTCATGTGGCAAAAATACATCGAGCTTCTTTTTGTGTTCAGCCTTTTTTGAAGTGGTTCCAAATGGGTTTTTATGCAATCTTTAGCTTCTGGCTAATCGAAACATTGCCTACAAGACGGTCGGACTTGACGATTTCTATTATTTTATGAGTATTTTCGATAATTGGCGTGATGCAAATTTCACATAAAAATTATCGGAACTGAATAGACGAAACCAAAATTATGCATGATTGGTTGCTGTAATAGCCAGGATCTGGATTATAAACACTATCGTATTCACATTTTGGATCGCCTGGCTTGTTTTTCGTCTTTGGCGTAGAAAAAATATAAAATATTTTCTGCTTGTTGGTGTCCATCTTTGAAACTCGCTCAAACAATACTGAGTTAAGTAATCAGAAAACCGTCTGCCTAGTGGCAAATCTTATCTCACGCCAAATCTTACCTAAATCTTCTAACGCCATCTACCATAATTCGATCTCACTTGTACAACGAGAGATACAGATTGCTAAATCCCTCTATTAGATGAATAATGGATTTCTTTCTACAATACGATAGTTTAATTAAAAGAAAAAGAGAAAACGATGCTGTATTCATTGTAATATTGTAGCCAATTATAACGTGTTTTGTAAAAAATAAAAAGAAAGGCGAGGATAAGAAAGGCGAGGATAAGAAAGGCATACCATGTTTTTAAGCGGAAGTTGTTGAGAAAACACTTGCGAGTAGCTCCCTATAGGAAAAGTGTATGAGTGGATAAAGTGCAGGAAAAGTGCAGTGAGGATAATTAGCAAAAGCAGTGATTGATTAATTTCTGTAGAGGGATTTCTGTAGACATAATAATCACCTCGTTAAATTCCAGTATTACTTCATGTGTGTTTGTTGTTATAACGCATTCATTCATCCAAAATTAATCACATTTTCATCACTTCTAAAGATGCTATCCATGCATGTTTATCGCTGCCAAAGAAGCATTTTTGAATCACTTCCAAAACCACCGTAGTGAAGTGCTTAAAGAAATGGTTTTGTTCTCATTTATGATTCCAAGCAATTAAAACAAAATATGTTTGAATCAAGTACACTAAAAAATATTTTGGGAAAAAAATATTTATCCTCCTTTATATGAAACCGAAATACTAAGATTGCCATTCTATTCGTAAAAACTACAAACTATAAACATTCAGAGACCAAATAAAGCACATACATTTTAATGTTGCTAAGAATGTTCGCTCCAATAGTGTGGACTGCAATCCATGGTAAAAGATGTATAAGCTTCGTGCTGTTATATCCAAATTTCGCACCAAATTTACTTTGTTCGATATAAAACTATCGACTCAAATGCGTAGAGTGCAACCGTAGCGACCAGTGTTAACGGCGATCGTGAAATGTCAATTCGTCGCTGTTCTGAGCGATTGGGCATGTGTTACTCAACCACAAGGAATTTTTTTTGCCCCAATTGGCTGAGTTGAACTTGGTTGATATGTGGTTTCATCAGGACGATACAACATACCACACTGCTCGTGAAACAAGCAACTTATCTCTCGATATGGTCCTGGATTTTGCAACTAAACCTCTTCCTCTCCTGATTATTTCTTGTGGGGTTATGTCAAGTCGTTAGTCTATGTATATGGGCAAGCCGAACACTATTGAAACCTTACAGGATAACAACACGCGTTATTCGTGGAATACAGAAGTCACGAAAAATTGGACATTCCAAGTGGACATTTTGAAACGGAGCCACGGACAACATTTACATGAAATTATCTTTAAAAATTAAATGGCAAAGACCAATTTATCGATTCCAATAAAAAATTTTAATATACAGGGTTGCCCATATTCGACGGACCCATCTGGCAACGCCATAACTTTTGACAGAGATGTCAGATCGCTTAATGACATACCGCGTTTGAAGCGTCAGTCCAAGCAGATTTTTACCATGGAACAATACACGCCACGCGAGCGCTCTGAAATAGTTGAAATTTACATTCAACAGAAGAAGTCAATTGTGAAAACTCAACGTGCTTTTAAAATATTAAAAAATGTGAGAAGTGCGCCTTCTAAGAACACCATTAAGCGTTTATACGAAAAATTTTCGACTGGTGAGGCTCTTTCTAATCCGAAGAGGCCAAATAAAAGTCGACAAGGCGATCGGCCGAGAATATCGCTGCCGTACGAGCCAGTGTTGAGAGGTCCCCAAGAACATCCCAAAAACGCCGTTCTGAGCAGTTGGGCATGGCTCGGTCCACTTTACAACGGATTATTCGCGTTGATTTGCATTTGTTCCCGTACAAAATTCAATTGACGCAAAGATTGTTGCCTGCGGACAAGCCTCGTCGATTGGAATGGGCCCAACGAGTCATCGAAATGGCCGATGATGACGAGCAATTTTGGAACAAAATTATCATGTCCGATGAAGCCCATTTCACATTGAATGGGACCGTAAATAAGCAAAATTGCCGTATTTACGCCACTGAAAATCCTCAGGAGATTCAAGAATTGCCTCTTCATGACGATAAAGTCACAGTTTGGTGCGGCGTTAGTGCGAAAACGGTCATTGGGCCGTTTTTCTTCCAAAACGAAAATGGCCATGCTGTTACCATCAACCAGGAGCGTTATCGCGACATGATGACCAATTTTGTGATGCCAATTATCCGCCGGAAGCGTATGAGGCAGTTCTGGTTTCAACAAGACGGCGCTCCACCGCACACAAGTCGCATAACAATCGATTTTCTGAAGAATTTGTTTCCGGGCCGTTTGATGTCGAAAAGTGGTGATTTGGACTGGCCACCGCGTTCGCCCGATTTGACGCCCGCTGACTTCTTCTTGTGGGGACATTTGAAGTCAAAGGTTTACGTTAACAAGCCAAGGACCGTAGAAGAGCTCAAGGACAACATTCGTGAAGAAATAGCCGCTATTCCGGCCGAAATGTTGGCGAAAACGATGGAAAATGCTGCAAAAAGGGCACAATACGCCATCAACGCCAGAGGCGGCCATTTGAGAGATATCATATTCAAAAATTGATGTAAACAAATCTACTCGGAACAAATTAAATGAATAAGATTGCCAACCGCCAAATTTTTATTTTTTTCTTTGATTTTTTTTTAAAAACATGGGTCCGTCGAATATGGGCAACCCTGTATGATGCAAATTTGAGTATTTTATTCGATTTTTAAAAAACTACGATTAAAAAATTACCCTTTATTAGGGGTCCTTCTAACTCAGAGTTTGTATACTGTTTTTTTTTATAGAAAGTACAAAATCCGTAGGGATCTGAGGCCAGTTTTTTAAGAAATTGACTTTTAATAGAACGAAAATCACAATAAACACAAATACAAAATACCTTTCTTCTGTGTGAATATTCGGCCTGTTTTTTTATTTGGCAGGCTATTGGTCAGATTTATTGATATGAATGCTTGGGATATTGAAAAGAGGATTTGGATAGTGCAGCCGTACTATGCTTTGCTGTCCTTCATTTTTACCCAAATTAAATCTGGACGGGAGTTTGGCGGCGCTCCCCCGAGTGAATGGACCTTTATGAGATGGGTTAACATGTTTGCCGAATTTTGAAATATCGCACGAAGACCGTACAATCGGGATCCCTATGTTCGGACTCAAAACATAATCGCTGCTATAGCATCGTCAATTCAGGTAAATCCAAGCGTTTCGATTCGAAACTTATCGGAGCAAATTGAAATTGTCAGACTATCATTATGACGGATAATTCATAATGGCTTAAACGTGTTTCCGTGCAAAGTCCAAATCACAAGCAAATTAAACTCTCTGGATTTGTCCATTTACATGAAATTTTACCAAAAAAAAAAAAAAATTATTAAAATTTCCGAAGAAGGCAACAAATTGATAAATAGCTTATTTATATCTGATGAGACCCATTTTGATCTAAACAGCAGTGTAAGTAAGAAAAACTGCCGTAT
>JAHXMU010036212.1:17420-29940 GCA_019455685.1 Philornis downsi
ATTTTGATCTAAACAGCAGTGTAAGTAAGAAAAACTGCCGTATATGGACTGAAGCTAATCCAAAAATACTCCACGAAATGGAACTGCAACCAGAACAAGTCACTGAGTGGTGCGCAGTTTCATCAAGGTGCATTCTGAAGCCATACTTCTTTGAAGAAAACGGTGTAATTGTAACTGTCAAATGGGACCGTTATTTAATGATGGTGAAGGAGTTTTTTTTTATTCAGAACTGTGCCGAAGACGTATCGGTTTCAACAGCATTTGGTTCCAGTAAGATAGAGCGGAACATCAACGAAAATTCCCAAACAAATTAACATTCAGGAACTCCACTTTCTGCCGGCCCTCTAGGCCTGACTTTTTTATGTGGTTATGTCAAGCTAGAGGTGTATAAAACGAAACCAAGGAATTTGATTTAATTGAAGCAGTCCATTAGAACAATAGTTGGGGCCACCCCAACTTCAATCCTTTAAGCCGCAATGGATAATTCTCTGATCAGGTGTCGCATCTGGGTGAATAAGGGTGGAGGTCATTTATGGTCTATCATTTTGAAAACCTATTATTTATATAAAATAAAATTGAATTTCCTATACAATAAAAAAATAAATGAAATACATTGATTAAAAAAAAAGTTATTTGAATTTCTTATCGTATTGCAATAGGTGCGCCACCCTGTACAAGAAAAAATTAATTATTAAAAAAAATTAAAACTTGATTTGAATTTTCATTACACCCACGTCAGTTATGAATGTATTTATGACAACCCTATGTTAATTTCATTGGGGATATCGCAACGTTTCCCCACTTTTCAACCACAAGTTTTGATGAATATTCGCTTCTTTGGATGCACTTTTTTTGCTGGGTAGTCAACCTGTGAAACGAAGCTAAATAATTTATAATGAACATTAAAATTCCCATAATATTTATCCGAACTGTTCTCCTTAATAAAATGTAAATAAATATAAATTTCGTTAAATAAAGGCAGCATTTATACTGTTTAGTAGATATAAATCATGTAGAATTAGACGTTCCTAATTCAATGCAGTAAAGTTCAGCCCTGTGGTAACCGTTTCTGTGTATCAGATTCATCATCATCATCAGATTCATTGATGTCGTCCGGCTGATGATGATAACAAATAGTTTTGAAAATTGGATTTTCTTAGAAAATTCTTCTAATAATGATTAAATAAAACGAAATAAAACATATTAAAAGCTTTTTACAAAATTAAAATCTACGCTTATTTGCTATTAAAAAAAAATAATAAATGAAAGTATTTTTTGTTTCTTCTTTCAAACTTGTAATGATTTTTATAAAATGTTCATATGCTTTTAACTTACGGACACACACACACACACAAACACATAGAGAGGAGAGAAAACAATAACGTGAATTAAAAAACCAAAGAGATTACTTCAGTTTAGTTTCATTTTGTTATGAGCCTGAACAACAAATTGAGCGCAAAACCCATAAAAATGTTCATAAGCTTTTACATAACCATAAGCCAGCCACATGACATTAAAAGGCATTAACTGCCATAAGGAATAATCATATGAAAGGGTAAATATATTGGAATGAAGAAAAAAAAAAAAAAACAATTACACAATGCACTCACAGATATTTAAGCTTTACATGAAGTCAAAAAGATAACAAAAATCTAGGCGAGCCTTTTTACACCAAACGAGGATTTAGACAGGACTACAGTCTATCGTGCGACCTCTTCAACATACTGTTGGAGATGATTATGAGGAAAAATGCAGTTAACACGACCTGTACCGTCTTTAATACAGGGTGGCCCAGAATGAACGAAGTGATGTGAATTCCTTATAACTTTTTTATTATAATTTTTTTTCTTTTCTTTTCTGTTTAGTATTTTGTAAAGAAGACTTGGAGAATTTATAATGGAGCAATACACAACTGAACAACGTGCCCAAATCGTTGAAATTTACTTTGTAAATCAACGGTCCATTGTGTTGACTCAGCGTGCATACCGTCGTCAATTTAATGTGCGGGTTGCACCCTCTCAGTCAACAATAAACCGTCTTGTTGCAAATTTTCGAGAACAAGGAGCAGTAAGGAACCTTCCTGGTGCTGGCAGACGACGAACGGTGCACACGGATGACAATATTCAAGTGGTACAGGAGAGTATTCAGGAGGATCCACAAACATCAACCAGGAGACGTTCGACACAACTTGGCAATTCAAGAGGGTCGCTGCAGTGAATTTTGCATAGCATAAGAATGTTTCCATACAAAATTCAAATTGTCCAAGAATTGAAACCGACAGATTACCAGCAACGACTTGACTATGCAATTTATTTCCAGCAAAAAGCACAAGAGAATCCTAATTTTATTCATAACTTAGTTATGAGTGACGAAGCCCATTTCCAATTAAATGGGTTCGTTAACAAGCAAAACTGTAGGATATGGGCTACGTAAAACCCGAGAGTACTTCATCAACGACAATTCCACCCAGTTAAGTGTACTGTTTGGTGCGGTGTTTCTTCAGAAAGGATCATTGAACCATATTTTTTTGAAAATGAACGAGGTGTTGCCATTTCCATCAATGATGATCGATATCGGGCCATGTTGGAAAATTTTGTAAGGCCAGCCGTGGAAAACCATCCGCAAATATGGTTCCAACAGGATGGAGCCACAGCGCACACTGCGAGGGCCACAATGGCTCTTTTACGCGACATATTTGGTGAAAGAATAATTTCGCGTTCAAGCAATTTTAATTAGCCTCCGCGTTCCCTGGATTTAACCGCTCCAGACTTTTACCTTTGGGGTTATTTCAAAGGGAAAGTTTATGTTAATAAGCCCAGGACTATTGACGAATTAAAATCCAATATTCGAGACGAAATTAACAACATAACACCGTAAATTTTGCGAAAGGTCATGGAAAATGTGTTAGAAAGAGCACATTTGGGCGAAGCAGAAAATGGCCACCACTTGCGGGATATCATTTTTAATGGCTAATCTAAAAATATTCCCCATAAATTTACCGTTAAAAAAAAAAAATTAAAAAATATGTCTTAAATAAAAAGTTATAAGCAATTCACACCACTTCGGTCATTTTGGGCCACCCTGTAAAAGTCATATGTTACTCGCATATGCAGATGACGTAGACATCATTGGCAGAAAACTGCGAGATGTTACTGCAGCCTTCTTAAGCACGGGAAGGAGGCAGCGAAAATGGGTCTGGTGGTAAACGAAAAGGTGTGAACGTTGACAACTATAATTTTGAAGCGGTTAGAGAATTTATATACCTCGGTTCCGCTTTAAACAAACCGAATGATGTCAGCATGGAGATAAAGAGGAGAGTATTGCTTGCTATCAGATGTTACTATGGGCTAAGTAAGCGATTCAATGATAAAACCCTCTTTCGACAAACAAAAATCCGACTGTACCAGATGTTGGTTCTACCCGCGTTGTTATATGGCGCAGAATCCTGGGTTATGGCGCAAACGCATGAGTTAGTATTAGCAGTCTTCGAGAGGAAAATGCTCCGGAAAATATATGGACTCATCATCATTAACAGAGATTGTTATTTTTGTTTAACAAAATTGGCTGGATTCAATATGAAAAATCGAAAAAATATTACTTACGCGAATGTCTCATCGTCCCATTGGTTTCCAAACCAGTTCAACATCCGCCAAATGATCCATTCATTATCAGTCATTCTCAGTGCTACGAGCAGTGAGTCCAAAATATCTTTCACCAGCAATGGTAGTAGATGAACGCCATTTAGTGACTCAAGCTGAGCTGAATGATCTAATTCGGGATTTGCATTTAACGAAGCAAGACGCAGAATTACTAGCTTCACGCTTGTAGCAGCAGTGGAAACATCTTGCAGTTGGGACAAAAGTAACAATCTATAGAGATAGAAGCTTGAAATTGGCTGCATATTTTGAAAAGAAACACTCTGTTCTACACTGTACTGATGTTGATGGTTCATTTTAAAAAATAAACCAGCCATATGACAAAACTGAATGGAGATTATTTATTGATGGCTCTAAGTACAGTTTAAAGGCTCTTCTTTTGCATAATGAAAATGAAAAACCATCCATAGCAATTGCTCATGCCGTTAATACAAAGGGCAATTACGAATCAATGACTGAAATTTTGATACTACTCAAATACAACGATAACAAATGGAAGATCTGTGGAGACCTTAAGGTGTTTGTTTTAAATTTCTTGGAAACAATAAGAATGAAAACTACAGAAGAATTGTTAAATTATTGTAAAATTATCTTGAATTAGGTGTATGTTTCATTCGCATTTAGATTTTTTCTAGAAGACCTAATGATGTTTTTATGTAAAAAACGAATAAAAACATTTTTTTGTATCTCGAAATCCTGATGTGGTAAAGAAAAACCAATTATAGATGCGAATTCAGCCCACGAGATGACTCCTAGGAAAGATGTTTGGTTGCTCCAGCCCGAAACCCTTTTGGCTAGTGTTATTGTTTTAATGAACTTATATTTTTATACAGGTGCGCTATTAACAAACAAAAAATAGTCATTACCATTGTGGTCGTAATCTCTGATTACCACAACAATACGAAGTGGGAAGTAAAAGGGCGCAAGTAAAAGTCTTTTTGGCAACGGAGATGATCTTTATGATAGCACCAGAAAATATTTAAGAATGACAAAGTTTTGTTTTAGCGATAATCCCGTACAGTAGTTTGTGATGTCTGAAAAGTTGTTAAACTTTTGAAGCCTCTATTGATTCGGAAGCTAATCCTCTTTAGGGATGTGCAAGGAGTTAAAATGCCTTAATATTCAACTGAATGAAAAAAGAACATTTTCTAAAATGTTGCACTACCGAGGGAAAGAAATGAATTTCAAAACATTTTTTTAAGCGGATACCCACAACGAGTACCATGTGCCTGGACTCGTACACCGAGAGTCGACTCATTAGTTGCTCTTTCGAAAGACCTTTTCAGCTGTAGGTCCTTTCAATTCACGACTCATTTAAAAAGAAAAAAACTTGTTGCTGATTTTGAGAAGCCGGTCGCCTCGCGACTTCTCGACCCTTTTCCAAAGAGTCAATTTGAGCACAATTCGCTCATTGGCAAAAAAGCCGCTCACAACTCGTAGAATGTGAAACTTCTTAAATGCCCACTTAAGGTAAACAAAATAGGCTTCAGCAATGTTGCAAAAAAAAAAATGATTATGTTGCTGATTTTGGGAAGGTCGGCTCTTGAGTTCTCGACCCTTTTTCCAAGAGTCAATTTGCGCACAATCTGTCCATTGGCAAAAAACCCGCTCACAACTCGTGGAATGTGAACCTTGTTAAATGCCCATATGAGGTACACAAAATAGGCTTCAACAATGTTACAGTACCAAGGGAAAGAGATGAATTTAAAAATATTTTTTAAGCGGATATCCACAACGAGTACCAAGTGCCCGGACACGTGCACCGAGAGTCGGCTCATGAGTTGCTCGTGAGTTGCTTTTTCAGCTGTTTATTCTTTCAATTCACATTCACGACTCATTTTGAAAAATAAATGAATTTGTTGCTGATTTATGGAAGGTCGGCTCTTGGCTTCTCGACTCTTTTTCAAAGAGTCAATTTGCGCACAATCTGCTCATTGACAACTCGTAGAATGTGAAACTTGTTAAATGTCCACATGAGGTACACAAATAGGCTTCAGCAATGTTGCAGTACCAAAGGAAAGAAATGAATTTGAAAACATTTTTTTACCCACAACGAGTACCATGTGCCCGGGCTCGTACACCGAGAGTCGGCTCATGAGTTACTCGTGAGTTTATCTTGCGAGTCTTGTCTTTTTCAGCTGTTATTTCTTTTTTTTTTTAAATGCACAGCATGGCGATTCACGACTCATTTCGAAAAAAACAGTTTATTGCTGATTTTGAGAAGCCGGTCGGCCCGTGTCCTCACGACTCTTTATGGAGGAGCCAATACACTCGTTGGCACAAAAGCTGGACACAACTCGCAAAATGTGAATGCTGGAAAATGGTCACATAAGGTACCCAAAATAGGCATCAACTACGCTTTTCCCGGTATTATCCCGTTTCTTTAGACCAGGACTTGTCAAAATGTTTATCAGCAAAAAGTTTCGATCTCGGATATCTCGGATCCCGATATCTCGGATTTTATCTCGAACAAAAGTTTCAGATACACAATTTTTAAATCTTGTACTATCCCTTTATTTTTCCAAAAGGTCCTATTCCATTCACTAAATTTATATGTATATTATGTACAGGGTGGAGAACCAATTACACTACAATACGAAATTAGAATAGCTGTGTTTTTTAATCAATGTATTTAATTCATTTTTTTTCCTTGCTGTATAGAAAATTCGTTTTCATTAGTTTTATATCAAATTAGTCTTGAAGGTGATAGACCGTGAATGGGATCGCCTCAATTATTGTTTTAAGGAACTGCTTCAATTCAGTCAAATTCCTTGATTTCGTTTTGTACACTTTTTGCCTGACATAATCCCATAAAAAAAGTCTGGTACAGTCAGGTCAGGCGACCTTGGGAGCCAGTGAAAAGTGGAGTTTCTGGATATTAATTTGTTTGGAAATTTTCGTTGGAGATCCGTCGTAGCCGGCCTAGACTTATGTCTTGGCGCAGTTCTGGGTAAAAAAATTTCTTCAATAACTTTAAATAACGTTCCCCATTGACAGTTAACAGTAGCAGGAGTCGTGCGCTACCCTGTATAGCTCAATTGTTGAAAACTCTTGTCTGTGCAGTTGTATAGAAGTAGTTGTTGGCGCAACTGCCAACAAACATAGCTTAATGAAAAGCTTAACAGTGTACCTTCTGTGCATTAGTCGTATTTTGGTTAGTCCTCAAAATTTATAGTCAATCTTCCAATGTGACATGAGTTTGATTTTTGATTCAGTTCAATATCACCTTTCTAATAGCTATTATTTATTATTGTTAATTGGAATTTATTATTGCTAAAGGACGACTTTGTCACCCTGTTTTTTGTTTATGTAATTTTAGAATGCGATATTTTCTGAAAAGAAGACGATGCCCTGCCAAAGGATAATACATTTTCCAAAGGCGAATGCAGACAGAGAATTTCTCAGCCAGAAAAAATCTAACGCTTTTTCCAAAAATGAAAACACACTAAGTGGGTGCCTGATTAAGTTACAATGAAAAAGCTTGAAGTTAATAGTTTATTTCGTACATAAATTAGAGTAAAATTTCTGATATAACAAAAAATCAGATTCCTTTGGATTCCGTAAATGGAATTTGGCAGAGTTTCTCATATTCAGTGAACTTACAGGCATTCTATTTGTAGACTCATTGAATGGGATCTACCGCTTAATGACAATTTCCAAAGTCAGTTTGAGAAACCTTTGCTATAGTTTAGTATTTTTTAATTTTCAGGATAAATTTAGTGGCTAATAAGTTTTAGCAAATCAATAAACACGATTGTAGAATATTTATTTTTTATTTATTTGTTCATCATACAGTAATACTAAGCCTTTAAGGCCAAAAAACACTTATATTACTTTGAATAAAATCCTGAATAGATATTATGTATAAGGAAAACAAACTGTACATCATGAATTTCTTTCCCATCCGTAATTTCTTTATAAAGATACTAAAAAAAGGATATGATATGGAGAAATGCAAGTCCTTAATAGCAGCAAGCACATGAAAAGCTTAAGAAAAAGTTAAGTTTGACTTTAGGTCAAGGATAAAAACCGCAGGATCCTTGATCGAAATGCTCTATATGTATAAGAGAATATGCGTAATTCATTGGGCAAATTACTCCAGCATCGAGCGATTCTGACAACAAATGACTTTTCACATACCGAACTGAATATTTCCGGAATAATAATCTGAGGGTTTCTCCTTGAACGCGAAAAATTGAAAAACCTACATATTGGGGCAGGCACACCACTACTAAACGTTTTATAAAAAAGAAGCAAGTTCCGAAGGCGAATATAATCATTGAATGAAGTTCCTAATACCATCCTAACTTGTTCAGAAATATGTTCACGTCTACGAATATTGTATATAAACCTGGTGATTGAGTTCATTACTTTTTTCAACTTTAATGTATGAGTATTTCGTCTTTTGCTCGAAACACACAACTAAATTTTATAGCTAGAGAGTATTTTCTTTTTGTTCTATCAAGCCTGCCTCCACAATTCCTAAAATAAATGCAATGAATTTTGCCAGTTATATTTCTAACATATTGTATTCTATCTATTTGACTTTCCCAAAGGATGATATGACTAACCATGTATTTATATTTTATAAGAGCACTTGGGGAATTTATAAACATTTCTCTTTGTAATTTATACAATTTTTATTGACACAGAAAAAGTTTACCATGAACATCTCTTTGCTATTCTCTATTATGTTTGAACAATTATATAAGAAACTCCTTCGGCATTGTCCTTATTGCACAAAAGTTCTATTCACAACAGCTCTCAGCTCTCTTTATTGTATTCGAATAAATTCCTTTATGCATTTTGTTGAAAAAGTTAAATTTGAATTCAAGTCACATAGTTCAATGCATTTTTATTTTCTTATTATGTTTAATATCTCATCGGGTATTTACTTTATAGTTCCCTCATGGAAATGAAATACAAAACTGCAATAACGAATAAAACTTAATTCGTTCACTGGATGATTTTGGGATGACGAAAAGTCAAATTAACAGAGGGAATTGAAAAGAAAAGTAACGCCAAATACTACAAAATAGTTAATATTATGTAGTTTTAAATTAAATCGAAAAAGTATACGTTTTTTATTTGTGACATCTTTCGATTCGAAAGTTTCAACTTTTGATGAAAGTTTGAATGTTTACTCCTGCAAATTCTGGAGATTTTTCTGTGTCATATTTTTAAGAAAGGATATTTTTTAAATCTCATATGATTTTCTGCATTATATGAACATTGAAATAAGCCAAACTTTACATTTTTGACAAATAAGATATACGAAATTTCTGTATCGCAATGGTTAGTACATCCTGCATAAGATCACAAGTTTTCGCCCCTAAAAAAATCTATTTTTTCTTCGAGTGACGGTTATCCCGATGTGCTGTGTAGCAGTTGAGTGATCGGCATGTTTAGTAAAAATTTCTCAGACTGACGTCCGTATCGCCAATAGAGTATGATATCCTGGTAACTGCATTGAAAAGCTCTCCCGTCTAGATTTTATGTTTGAGATGGAATCAAAAAAAAAAAAAAAAACAAAAAAAAAGCAGTTATAAAGACTGATTTATGTTAAAGTGATGCTCAAAATTTTTCTGACCTATGTAGCTCTCTTTATGACCTTGACCGTTTCCCTAAGTCACATTTAAGTAAAACAAAGAGCTTCCTATGAAGTTAAAAAGATCCGGTCCAGCGGTGTTGAAAGAATGGATAATCGGCGATGAATTTAACATATCCTTGTCATAGTAGGGATGCTGTTGCTTTTTGACACATTTCCACTGCCTTTTCGTCAGATCCTCTAAAGCAATGAAAAGTTTTTAGATCATTTTTATGAAAATTGTCTTCTTTTAATCCGAATTCACATAACTAAACTAATTTAATTTAACTAAATATAATTTAATTAACAGACATAAATTTTAAACATATATTCACACTTTTTAAGTCTTTGCATCGAAAATAAGCAAATACAGGGTGTCAGTCGGGAAGGTATACTACTTTGTTTTGCCGCCATTTTGGCAAACATTAGTCTTGACAGTTCATATTTGGCAGTCGTGTAGTAGAGACGTGGCAAATTTATTATGCAAAAATATTCGATAAACCACGTGTTTTAATCGTTAAAACATTTTACCAAAATCAATCATCGATTACTGTGACGATGAGAAAGTTACGTGAAATTTTTGGGAGAAACAACGTGCCAACAAGACGCGCTATTTATCGTGTAGTAAATGATTTCGAAGAAAGAGGGTCTGTAGCTTATAGGGCCAAGCATGGGCCGCAACGTACTGCAAGATCGGCTGAAAACATTACTGCTGCTCAAGAAAGCGTTCAAAACAATCCATCAACCTCAATTCGATGCCGTGCTCAGGAGCTTGGTCTTCAAAGAACAACTTTAGCCACAATTTTGAACAAGGATTTGCATTTGTTTCCATTTAAGATTCAATTGACACAAGCGCTTATTCTACAAGACCATTTACGCCGCCGTACATATGCCAATGGGATATTACAGCTCGTCTATGACAACCCCGATTTTCATGAAAAAATCATAATGAGTGATGAGGCACATTTTCATTTGAATGGATATGTGAATAAACAGAATAGTCGGTTCTGGGCAATGGAAAACCCTCAAATTATTCATCAGTCACCTTTGCATCCATTAAAAGTGACAGTCTGATGTACAATTTGGTCAGGAGGAATCACTGGACCTTACTTCTTTGAACGGCGAAACGGTAACTGCCAATGGGGAGCGATGTCGTGATATGATTGAAACTTTTTAACGCTACAACTGCATGCTTTGGGCTTGATTAACAAGTGGTCTCAACAAGACGGTGCCACATTGCATACAGCCATAATTACAATGGAATTCCTGCAAGACCTCGTTCCACAACAAGTTATTCCAAGAAATGGTGATGTAGATTGGCTTCCACGGTCGCCTGATTTGACTGCTCTGGACTTCTTTTTGTGGGGATATTTGAAAAACAAGATTTATGCAAACAAGCCAGAAACGCTTGAGCAGCTCAAGCAAAATATTCGTGATGAAATTAATGAAATACTGCGTGAAATGTGTGAGAATGTAATGAAAAATTTGCTCAAAAGGGCTCGCATTTGTGGGCTAACAGAGGCGGACATATATCTGTATTCTTTATTGTATTCCATACATAATTGCCGACATTAAATAAAACGTTTATCAATATACGATACATTCTCTTTCATTTAATCAAAAATTATAAATAAACAAAGTAGTATACCTTCGCGAAGGGCGTCCTGCATATTGATTGAAAAAGAAACTTATTTGAATTTCTTATTGTAGCGCAATTGGTGCGCCACCTTGTATTTCACTATGAATTGTTGATGCTACACATTCTGTATTTTCTCTCTCTCTCTCTCTCTATACATATGCGTTGATAATACTATTATTACTATTATTATAACAATCATTATCAAAACTTTTTATGAATTGAATTGTAAAATTTCAATCTTGTGTCGCAAAAGGTTACTCTCCGTAGTCTATTTGGCCGCATGCAGCTTTGCTTTACGATATGAAACTAAAATAATAATAATAATAATAAAAATAATAATAATAATAATAACAATAATAAATAACAATAAATATCAATGTGTGTGTTGTGAAAATGAGCACAAAAACTTGTAAACCATCTGATTGTGATGAAACTTAGGCAGCTTTTTTCCTTAGCTGTCTGGAACAGTTTGTAAATGTTGATGTGATTTAGAATTACATTCTATTACAATTTTTGTTTTTTTTTTTTTTATTGTATTTCTTATGTTAATAATAAACCTTAGCGGCATCATAGGCATTCGATAAGCCAAAACAATTCGCAATAAGAGCAACACGGGCTGGTTATTGTTTCAGTTGCTGTAATTCATGTGGGATTGAGACTTTACATTTACTTTACTTTTTACTTTACTTTACCTCGATTTTTGCTTAGTGCTGACGAAAGCAAGTTTAGGTGGTTGAACTGGAAATGTACAGTTCCGCTTGATCAGTAAGAATTGCGTTTTAGTTTTCGGTTCCCATTTCACCCATAGCATACCCAAATAGAGCTTGGGTTAGCTTAAGAAGATTTCATATAAATAAATGTGATACACCAGGCGATGATCAGAAGAGAGAAAATGCCCAGATGCGTTTAATCATTCTGGAGTTGAAAGAATTTGTTCTTTAAAGGTACACAAAACACACATAAGTGACGTAGAGCAATATTTTAAATACGTAAACGGGTATCACATCCTAGAACACAATTAGGGAACACAAAACACAACTATTGGCGCAGCCAAAGCCTTGAACACACAACTAAGTGATAAAGTAGATTCCTATTGTAGTCACAACATAATTGGCGCAGGCGGTTTTCGGGCCAACAATCCATCTACAGGGAGAGCCGGTCTTCAGACCAATAATCGCATTTACAGAGAGAGTCGTTCTCCGGACCAATAATCGCATTTACAGCGAGAGACGGTCTTGGGACCAATAATCGCATTTACAAAGACAGTCGGTCTCCGGACCAATAAATCTCTTTATAAAGAGAGTTTGTCTCTGGACTAATTATCACACTTACAAGAGGGAGCCGGTCTTCGGACCAATAATCACATTTACGGAGATAGCCGGTTTTTAGACCGATAATCGCAATTACAGCGAGAGACAGTCTTCGAATCAATAATCGCATTTACAAAGAGAGTTTCTTCGAACCAATAATCACATTTACAGGGTAGAGGCGGTCTTCGGACTAATAATCACATTTACAAAGAGAGTCGGTCTCCGGACCAATAACCACATTTACAGGGGAGAGCCGGTCTTTGGACTAATAATTACATTTACAGGGAAGGGACGGTCTTCGGACCAATAGTAGCATTTACAGAGAAAG
>JAHXMU010036213.1:0-10431 GCA_019455685.1 Philornis downsi
GTTGCTATCGCATTGTCCTTGTAATGATTTTAAACTTCAATTTGTAGCAGTGAAACGATGAAGTGCTTCTGTGTTAGGACAATTGTGTATGTATATGTTTGTTTGTTCGTTTGTTTGTGTATTTATACTTACATTAGGAAAAACAGACCACGCACATATTCGTGCATGTCATCCATTAAATTAATAACGCACAATCCAATTCCATTCAGTCGAGGTAGAAAATCCTATAAATAGAAAAGTAAAAAAAAGGCGACGATAATATGATTAGTTTGATTAGAAGGGATCTACATATATATATATATTTATATATATAACATAAAATTTGGTACGACAACCGAACGTTATCGACGTCGTGAATGACTGCTATAGCCGTCATTTGCTCCGGGAAGAGAAAAAATGGCATGATGAGCAAATGACGGTTATAGCAGTCGACAGTTTTGTTTGGAAAAACTGTGGCCAAATTTAATAATTTGTTACACTCGATTTCATCAGGCAGTCATAAACAATTGGGGGAAAAATGTGTTTCTGAGCACAATCGTCAAATTAGAAGTGTGCGGCAACGTGTTAAACACGAACTGAATCTAAGTTTAGGATAATTAGGAAATAATTCAGTATTTTCGACAACTTAACCATTTATTTATTTTGTATTTATTTGTATTTTTTATTATTTATCTATTAATATAAAGCGGCATGTACTGGCAGTCGATTGGCGTGGGAGTCATTCCATTGCATGTGTTATTTGAGCGGATCCTTCTATTTATTTATTAAACAATTTTAAGAATACAACTTCTCACAGGAAAAATGAGATATGTATTAGAGGAAGTATTTCCTTTTTATTCAAGAATGATAAATTAGAGAAGTTGCTGAGGATGTCGGCATATCGGTTGGCTCATGCCATGCAATCTTTTCGGAAATGTTGGGCATGAAGCGTGTGGCAGCGAAGTTCGTTCCAAAATTGCTGAATTTTGATCATAACTGGTGACGAGTCATGAGTTACGAATACGCTTATGACATCGAAACCAAAGCCCAGTCGTCAGAATGGAAGAGTTCAGGAGAGCCAAGACCAAAAAAGCACGCCAAGCTCGATCCAATGTCAAAATTTTGTTCGCTGTTTTCTTCGGTTACCATGGCGTAGTGCATCAGGAGTTCTCACCACAAGGTCATACAGTAAATAAGGAGTATTATCTTGAAGTTATACGGCGTTAGCGTGAAGCAGTGCGAAAAACTCCCCCAGAATTGTGGAAAAATTAATTAATGGCCTTTGGATCATGATACTGCACCTGGTCACTCATCTTTGCTTGTGAAAATTATTTGACCAGATTTGGCCCTGTTGGCCCACGTTTGCAAATTCTTAGACATAAATCCTAAATTTATCATCTCCACTGTAATTGAGACGTTTACATGTAAAGTCCTCAGTTGTAATGAGATTGAGTGATTTAGAGCAAGTTTTATGTCGACTAATCTATTAGAGAATTTGTTTGTTTTGCTAAAGTCATTTCTAATTCTCCCCCTATACGTGTAAGACGAGTTAAGCTTTACTCATAAGACGGTATTTCTTTTAAATAAATTCTGGAAACGAATGCTAATCCCCGCTATATTTTATATTTGATAATCCTCTTGAGGTAAATATATGTCAAGATTGAAGAGACCCACGAAAGGATGGCGTTTTGCGACGATTGAGGACATAAAAACACAATCACTGAGAGAACTCAAGGACATACCAAAAATAACTGCTTCGAGGATTGGAAAAAACGCTGGCACAAGTGTATTATATCTGAGGGGGACTACTTTGAGGTAGATAAAATAGAAATTGATGAATAAATTTTTTTTTGAGAAAAATTAAAATTTAGGTAAGATGACCAAGTCGGATTTCTATCAAGAAGGGATAATGAAGGGTAAATGATGTCCTGGCTTCGGCCACAGAATCTCTTCTGACGGCACAGCGCTAGTTCCCGTCTCTGTCTTTTAATCACAAAACGCACAATCGTATAAAGTGCTTTCTATTGCAGCGCAAGCTGCCCTTAATTGGGGTTTCTTACGACGTTCTAATTTGTTACTGACAAGATTCTAATTAAATATCAACAATTCTGAAAACAATGCGTTTCCTTGCCTGTTCTCTTTTGGCCGCAATTATTACACCACCCACCATGAAATAAATATCAATTAATCAGTTGTTAATTCGGTAGAACAACTTCCTTTGACGAAACGTGTTTACATGACAATGTGTGGCACACACACACTCCATTAAACAGTAATATTATATTGTGCTATTAAATAATTAATTTCTAACATTTTTCAAAAGTGAGTTCCTATACTGCGTCACGTACGTTGAAAAGAACACCAAACATTTCGATATTCTACCTGCTTTCTCCAAAACTCCGTTGGAAGGATCGGGTGCTGACACATGATAAGCGAATTGATTGAAAAGATCATGTGTCAGTAGCCCGATCCGGCCAATGGAGTTTTGGAGAAAGCAGGTAGAATATCGAAATGTTTGGTGTTCTTTTCAACGTGCGCGGCGAAAATTTCCAAACTAATTAATATCCGGAAACTCCACATTCCACTGGATCCCAAGGGGGTACCATGTCAAGCAAGAAGTTTACAAAACGAAACCAGAGAATTTAACTGAAATGGGGTAGTTTATTAAAACAATAATTGAGGCGGCCTTCAACCCTTCAGCCCGCCATGGATAATTTTCTGATCAGGTGTCGCGTATGCGTGAATGACCATGGAGGCCATTTACTGTATATTATCTTCAAAACTTCAAAAGTTATATAAAAAAAAATGAATTTTCCATGCAATATAGAAAACATAAATTAAATACATTGATTAACAAAAAAAGTTATTCGAATTTCTTATTGTAGCATAATTGGTGAGCCACCCTAGCTTTCCATGCGCTTGTGTAGAGGGGAATTTATATGTACTCTAGAGAGACGAACTTACCCACCCAAGATACTCTCCGTAGGCTTTGTACAGAGGTGGTGATGGATTGATAGAGATAATTAATCAATCAAATCTAATCAATTTGATATATCTCTCGTTGTAGTTGTGAAATTAAAATGTCTCACAGTTGGTTTCTACCAGAGAACTGAAAATTGGAACGTGTAATTTGGATAATATAATTTCACAGTCACGTGAAATTATACGCAATCAAATTGATCTTGAAGCAATTGCAAGTAGCGATAAATAGAAGATGAGAATCAGAATTAGTGCCAATTCAAAGGAGGTTTTTTCAGGCAACGAGTTGTGCTTGCCAGTTGAGATGTGATTTATAAGTAATTTTTTCTCATTATAGAACTTCCGACAATTCAGTATTCAGTTAAATTAAGTATACATATTCACACTCATTGCAGTCATGGGCAAAAATTTGAGTTCATTCACAATGATCTCGATACAAAAGTACATTTTAATGTACAAAAAAATGATAATTTGAATATAAATTAAATGGTAAAATTCAAATACATATAATTTTAAAATTATGGCTATAGCTCGAATGTAGAGTTGCATTGCAACCGGGGGCTACAGAGACCCTTAGAGTAGCAGAGGTGGTAAGATAGGCCTCACCTCCGCCAATGGGGATTATGTTCCATACTAGCATAATCAATTTGGTATCTCCTGGCTGCGAAGAAAGCCAGTACCAAAATTGCCAGCCCCTTTTCCAAGTCTAAGTTTTACTTGGCTATCCCAGGGAGGCGTTGGCAATCGTATTGTAATATGCCCAGTGTGTCGCACACCGTGGATAAGGCCTTCACAGCGAGACTCACGTAAAACCCTCGTGGACTCATCTGATGTCTCAGGTGAGCGTTAACTGCAGACAGGTGGTAATCCAAGTCTATATTAGCATCAAAGATCACTAAAATCATGTCTTGGTCACATTAGAAACACGACATCCATCTATTACCTCATGATTAATAAGGCTTTTGTGCTATCAGAAAATAGTTGGACTTCATTTTAGATATCCTTGTGATAGGCTCTGATCTCTTCTGTTACAACTTTCCTCGCCGCGGAGAAAGGAAACAGTTCTCCTACTGTTATTTTTCATTTCAAATACCTGAAACAATGGTAAAGTCGTGCCCAGTCCGGAGATCATATGCTTATTCTGGACACTCATAAAATTCATCTTTCACCTGATTGCCTTTTCCTTCCTTGGGGCTAAATGTGAACAAATTAGCGTGGTAAAATAATGAATCGCGAAGCAACCTTGTTCGAGTGTCGAGTCTTTAAAGTTATGAGTTGACCAAGCAAGTTGCATCAGATAATACGCAAATTTGGCAAACCCAATATTTCGGCAAAGGACAAAATTATCGAACAAAATTTTGATAGAAAACAGCATGTTTAAAGACCGAAAGGTTGATAATAAAATTAATATCGAATATGAAATTAGTTTATATTTTTATTTCCTGCAATCTGCATATGAGTACTCCAACTCGTATGTTTATTCAAAGTGTTCGCGTTGAAGTGAAACTTTATTCAAACTATTAATTTAAAACAGCGACAGACAACTTATTATTTGTTGTCCAAGTGTTTGTAATAACGCTCATACTCATACATTCTAGCCTCACAATTCTGATTGTTTCCTTCAACCTTTCCATAGACTCCTTTGTCAATCTATTCTTAATGGGCAACAATGGAAAGTGTTCATTTGCGAGTGCGCCAACAATGGCTTTAATGCGAAACAGCACTTGCTCGCTCACATGCCTTTTGATTGCCTTGACAAGTAAACTAATAATCTGACAATGACACATTGACTGACAGTTTTTTTTCAGACAGTTTTTTAAGGCGCCCGTATATACCAGCGCAATGTAGAGTGGGGGTTGGGTGTCGCGGTGCGGTGGGAGACCGCACATTTTTAATTTGTTAACAAACTTTGATTTGTTTCTACATATACATATATACATTTTCCGAAGAAAATTGTTGCTTATTTCCGCTTTATGGTTGTTTCAATTAATTCATTTATCATATTCAGCTTTTGTTTAATTGATGGCTATCAATTACTGAGAGAGATTTAATTGAGCTTAAACGGGTGCTTAGTAGTTTTTGTGGCAATTTTACTCACATACGGGCAGAGTCAGCATAATGAAAAATGTTTTAGGAATAACAAATTAAGATATACGTAAGGATGACATCCAATACGAAGTGGGAAATAGTAGTCAAAGTTAATTTGTGTACTTAATTTTTTTCATATTTTATTCAACTGTTTATTATAAGGCAGTTATTATAAATTTTGAGTATTACAGTTTTGAGAAACAACCCTCCTGTCGCGTTTACCTAAACAATTTCATAGAAAGTGATTCTATTGCAATTAATAATTACCCTGTAACAGTAAATTTATAGGCCATTTCGGTTTTGATACCTAAATGTAAAGTATAGTGAGAAAAAGTTCATTATTTTTCCGATATATGACTATAGTAATCTACATCTCGCGTTTTATAAGCCTATTCTGATAGTACTAGATGGCGTTAGAAAGGTAAGATTTCGCACTTAAAAATCTACTCACACAGTTTTGAGATTGTTTGAGATAGTAATGTGAGAGCACGTGTCAGAGAGAAAAAAGCACCATGCTTTAAAGCCTTTTTTCGACTAAGGCGATAATGCGTGTTAGACGGCCGAAAATGGGAATAGTATTTATGGTCCTGACAATGTAACAACCAATCCCAACCAATTTCGGTTTCGTCGGTTTCATTCCAGCAATTTTGATGTCAAAAATGCAACAGGCTCGAAAACATCTATAGAATAATGTAAATCTTCAGGTTTGATCGTTATATTTTTTTGAGATTTAAGTTTTTCAGGTTGGCAGCGCTGTCTGTCAAAGTGAAAAGTGTACAGTATACTCTGCCATTTCATCATGGAAAAACCAACAAACGAGCAAAGATTGCAAATCGTTGAAATTTGTTATCAGAATTCCTGCTCTGTGACAAATGTGCATCGTTTGATACGACTATTTTATGGTCGTCATAATCGACCTGCTAAATCAACAGTTCGTGCTGTTATCTCCAAATTTCGCACCAAATTTACTTTGTTGAACATAAAACCATTGACTGGCATGCGTAGAGTGCGTACCGAAGAAAATATTGCAGCCGTAGCGACCAGTATTAAGGATGATCGTGAAATGTTAATTCGTCGCCGTTCTCAGCGATTGGGCATGAGTTACTCAACCACAAGTAAAATTTTACACGTCGATTCGGGCTTGAACGTCTATAAAATTCAACTCATGCAAAATTTTTAGCTGAATGACCTACCACAACATCTAATTTTTGGTGGCTGGGCCTTACAAAAGCTCAATGAAAATTCGCTGTTTTATCACAAAAATTGTGTTTAGCGATGAGGCTAATTTCTTGCTGAACGGATACGTAAACAAGTAAAACTGTCGCATCTGGAGTGATGAACAACAGCCACATGCCATACATGAATTACCGATTTATCCCGAGAAAACGACAGTCTGGTCTGATTTGTGGGCTGGTGGCATCATCGGTCCATTTTTCTTCAAAGACGACCGTGGAAGAAACGTTACAGTCAACGGCGAACGATATCGAGCCATGATACGCGATTTTTTTTACCTCAATTGGCTGAGTTGAATTTGGTTGACATTAGGTTTCATCAGGACGGTGCAATATGCCACACGGCTCGTGAAACAATGGATATTCCGAGGGATGAATTTGGTGAGCAGTATATCTCTCGATATGATCCTGTGAGTTAGTCCCCAAGATTTTGAAATTGAACATCTCTTGATTATTTATTGTGGGGTTATGTCAAGTCGTTAGCTTATGTGGACAAGCCGAACACTATTGAAGCCTTACAAGATAACATAACACGCGTTATTGGCGGAATACATGCCGAAATGCTTGAAAAAGTGTCGAAAAATTGGACCTTCCGAATGGACATTCTGAGACGGAGCCGCGAACAACATTTATATGTAATTATCTTTAAAAATTAAATGACCAATTTATCGATTTCAATAAAAAATTTAATATATAATGCAAATTTGAGTGTTTTATTCGATTTAAAATAAGCTACGATTGAAACACCACTCTTTATCACTGCTTCGATTACTCAGGAGCTAAACATTATACGAAAAATGCTTAAGAGCCATTTGAATAAGGCTGAATACATGTGGGAGGTCCCACACGAGTTAACGTTAAAAAACCCATGGACCGAATTTTCATATGCGAATCGCCATTGAATCGCAACGAAATCGAGGTTCTTTTGCATCCACTGTATAGTCCGGACTTGGGCGCCTAGTGCGTATTTCACCAATATAGAATAATTCTAACTATGTTAAAAATTCCACTGTAATGCAAAAATAATGAATTTCTTTCTACAACACCTTATTTAAAAAGGCGGTCCCAAAACTAGCAGGCCAAACAAAGAAGACACAAAAAAGTTAGGAAAAATTCCCTTTATTTTTCCACATAATCTGCTTTTAGCTTGATACATTTTCCCTAGCGACATTCAATAGCTTCTATACCCTGTTTTAGTCGAAACTATCAAACTTCTTAAATAAGCCATCAATCGCAGACTCCACCACTTCATTGTTGGAAAATCTGTTACCACCGAGCAATTTCGAACTATAATTCTTTAATTTTGGCCATCGCAATTGTGGATGTGTGAGTTGGAGCATTGCCTTGATGAAACAACAGTTTTGTTCGCCAAATGAGGCCGTTTTTCCATAATTTCATCACCTAAACGCTGCAATAAATTAGCATAATATTCGCACTGATGGTTATTCCTTTCCAAAGATAATCAATAAAAATAATCCCATAAGTATCTCAAAAAAAAAAAAAAAAAAAAAAAAAAAGGCGTTATAATCTTGCATGCAAATGGAACCGTCTTCGCTTTTTTTTGGATAGAATTCTTCCATTCCAATCTACTACTTTCACTGTTCTATTGTCTCAGGTGTGAGACAATAGTAAAAGTAGTGAAAGTAAGCGCGGCACCCATCTTGAGCACAGCTTTCTCATCTCCAAATCTTCGGTCAATATATGATGTATATTACCTTTTAAAATGCCTCTCATTTCAGATAGCTCATCCACCTTCAGCCGACCATTTTGTGATCATTTAATATCATTTTGTGGATTTTCTTAACCGTGTCTGGCGTGGACACCTCAATTGGTCGACCACTACGGTATTCGTCTTAGCAGCTCGTACGGCCTCGTTTAAATTCTGCTACCTAATATTTTATAGTCGTAAACGAAGGAGCAGACTCCCCCAGAGTAAAATATAGCTCAACTTTAATATTGATTGGACTGAGACCTTTCAAATGGAGATATTGAATTACATAACGCTGACCAATTTTTTCCCGTGTTTACAAATTCACTAAGATCGTTTACTTATGATGGCTTAAATTAAAAAATACTAAACTGCGTGGCGCTTTGAAATTTAAAACATATGTTTGATAAGGTTGCCATTTTTCACTAAAATAATTTTTATTTAAACTGCTGGCATCATCTATACGTCAGGTCGGGTAGTTTGACAAGAGAGCGTTTTTGAAATGCCTATTTTTCTGGTTATGATAGACCAGTCCAGGTTAGAAAAAGTAGTCGGTACAAGGTCTGAAGACTCTATTGGAAAATTGGTTATTTTCAAATTTTTTTCAAAAATTTTATTACTAATTGGTTAATTAACAGAAATATATGGTAAAAGCTGATAAATACGGGAAACTGCTATAATAATTCATACATTTTTTTAACAATCCGCTTTTGCTGTTGACGTGGCGATTGAAATACACTAAAATTGACAACTTTCATGTATGGCTAGGGAGCGTTTCCGACACGCCTTATTATCAATACATACATTACGAACTTAAGTTGTCACTAGAGGGCGATGTGGGTCAACACGAGGTTGAATAAATAGGTATTTTCAATATTTTTTTTCAACAGTTTCAAGATTTATTCATTTACTAAATGTACTATACGAGGTGTGTTCCAAAAATGATGTGAATTTTAATTTTTCTCAAAAAATATTTATTTATGCAACATTTTCTATTTTATCTCCTTCAAAGTAGTCGCCCTCAGATATAATACTCGAACACTTGTGCCAGCGCTTTTTCCATTCATCGAAGCAGTTCTGATGTGCACTTTTTGATATATCCTTGAGCTCTCTCAGCAATTCGGTTTTCATCTCCTCCATCATCGCAAAACGTCGTTCTTTCATGGGTCTCTTCAATCTTGGGAACAGGAAAAAGTCGCAGGGTGCCAAATCTAGTGATTACAGTGGCTGAGGCACGATAACGGTGTTGCCAAATAATCTCTCACAAGCAAAGATAAGTGATCAGGTGCATTATCATGATACAAAAGCCGTGAATTTTTCTCCCACAATTCCGGGCGTTTTTTTTCGTATTGCTTCACGCAAACAGCGTATAACTTCAAGGTAATACTCTTTATTTACCGTGCGACCTTGTGGTAAGAACTCCCGATACACTACGCCATGGTAATCAAAGAAAACAGTGAACAAAACCTTGACATTTGATCAAACTTGGCGTGCTTTTTTTTTTTGGTCTTGGCTCTCCTGGACTCTTTCATTGGGACGATTGGGCTTTGGTTTCAATGTCATAACCATATACCCATGATTCGTTACCAGTTATGACCCTTTTAAGCAAATCTGGATCATAGTTGACGTCATTCAATAATTCCTGAGTGATGCTCACGCGACGTTGTTTTTAGTCAAAATTCAGCAATTTTGGAACGAACTTCGCTGCGCACGCTTCATGCCCAAAATTTCCGAAAAGATTGCATGGCATGAGCTAACCGATATGCCGACATCCTCAGCAACTTCTCAATTGTGATTCTCCATAACAATTTTCTTCACTTTCTCAACATTTTCGTCGGTTGTTGATGTGCTGGGACGTCCAGAGCGAGCGTCGTCATTTACATCTGCTGGATCTTCTGTGAGAACCCTGTTCTACTTGTATACATTTTACGCAGAGTACTTTCACCGTATGTCACTTTCAACATTTCATGTGTTTTTGAGCTTTAAATTCCATTTTTTACACAAAATTTGATGCAACTTCTTTAATCCATTTTTTTCGAAAGCAGAAAATCGCCGAATACGCAAAATACTTGTGTTATTTATGACTCTCACAAACAAACTGAACATGCTGTATGGATAAAACTGTCAACATATCTTCGAGACGAGTGTACCAACACAAAAAAAAAAAAATAATAATAATCGAAAGCCGAATGTACGTAGCTCGCGAAATTTGAAAATTCACCCATTTTAACTCACCTCGTAACTTAGATTTTTATTAAATTGTTATTAGATTTATAGATTATTACATTTATTCAGGGAAAGTAACAGTTATAAGAGAAATGATGAAAAAATCTTATTTAACCATTAACATTAACGAATTTAAATAATGGTTAAAAATAACCATTATAGTGACATATATATTATTTTGGTCACCGTAACCAATTAAAATGAGAAATATTTTTTTTT
>JAHXMU010036213.1:10531-22406 GCA_019455685.1 Philornis downsi
TTTTTTTTTTTTTGGTTATCGCTACCCACATAAAGGGTAGGCCATAGGTATTTTTAATGTAATTGATGCGTTTCTAAAGGGTAGAGGTACGTAGGGCAAGCAATTTAAATATCTTTGGCAAAATTAAAAAACGGTCTTTTATTTTATAAATAAAAAACATTTTAACTTAAAGTTATTTTTAATTCAATTCTTATCCGAGTACATATGTATATTTCGAAAAAAAAAATATTAATCAAATTAATTCTGCAATTCGTATCATTATTATTGAATGAACCAGGGAACAGAAAAGTATTTTCATTATCTTAAAGAACTAGGTTTTTTGTTTAGTTTTATGAACATAAGCGATCGCAATGAATCGTCTGAAAGGTTACATCTAAGATCACTTAGTACAAGTCTCAATGCAGAAAACGCTAAAAAACGTTAAAGTAAAAGCAATGATTTGATTATGGCAAACATTTATTTCAATAGTTAACGATGAGAAAGAATAAAATACGGAACAATTTTTAACCAACGAAAAAATTTTTAACTAACCGATAACCAAAAAAAAAATTTCTTTGGATGCTGGTTATTGTTAACCAAAAAATTCTTTTTGGTTGCTATAACAGTTATTCATAACCAAAAGAAATATTTCTCATTTGAATTGGTTACGGTGATCAAAATAATATATATGTCACTATAATGGTTAAAAATTCCCTAATAAAGATAAAGGGCATTTTCGCGTAACCTTTTCGTCTGGAAAAAAATAACAATTATTTTCCGCCCCTGCATTTATTAGATTATTAAATAGATTTAGACTTTCATCAAATGGAAAATGCAAACTTTCTGCCATTGAAGGAAAACGGCTTTCTTACTCTACAGCCGCACTACGTTGTGCTTTATATGTGGCTCCACTTAAGTTATTGAGTGTACGGCGAATAATCTTTGTTGATTTTTTTCCGTTCGTTTTTGATAAGAACACTCGTAATTTAATTCGTTTTATCAATTAACAGCAAACTTTTTTTAAGTAGGGGCATCTGAATCAACATTAGCTGTTGGTAGATGATTGAGAAACATGAAATGATATTTTCATCTGCTGATGATAATCAAAATAGAAGATATTTACAAAAATAAAGTGAAGAAAATAAACCCTTTATTGTTGATGGTTACCATAGGATGAGAATAACATCATTCAGAGCAACGTCATTATTCGTGCCACTGTGGATTGTGTCCTTGCAAAGATATACTGTGCCATAGAGAATAAAGCTTCTTTCGATGACTTGGCAACAAAGAAATCTAAATATCATGTCCGCAGAATTGGTACAGTAGCGTGAGGTTTGCATAATAATAACTGGTGTTGCTGATATTGAAATAGTGTCATTTAATATTCATAGAAGAAAATACAACTACAAGAAAAAAAAAACAATATATTTCCCTAGATATAGTAATATAACGCACAGGCCCATAATCTTGTGGTATACAAATCCATTTTTAAGCATTTTTTTGGAGAGTAAAACGATAATTGAAGACAATATACAGGGTGTCCAAACAAGAACGCAAGATTTCAATTTGGCGCCATTAGAAGTGTCATTGTTTGACATTTGAACAATTGTTATTGTTTGCTAGTAGAAGGTACCAGGTTAGTAAAAATGGAGCGCTGCACGAATGAACAACGCATTCTCATTGTGAAATTGTTTTACCAAATTTGTGAAAGTTTTGCGGCTACAGTTCGCAAATTGCGATCAATTTAGGGTCACAATAATGCTCCAAAAGAGTCAAATGTAAAGAGATTAATGGATAAATTTGCCAAAACTGGGTCTGTTAGTGATGTAAAGACAACAACGCGCCTTCGACCAGGTATATCGACCGAAAATATCGCAGCTGTACGTGATGATGTCGCTCAAACTCCATCCACCTCAATTCGACACCGAGCTCAGCAAATTGATGTCTCCAAATCCACTATGCAGTGAATTTTGACGAAAGATAAAATACATTGGTTAAAAAAAAAGTTATTTGAATTTCTTGTCGTATTGCAATTGGTGCGCCACCTTTACAAGAAAAAATTAATTATTAAAACAAATTAAAACTTGATTTGAATTTTCATTACACCCATGTCAGTTATGAATGTATTTATGACAACCCTATGTTAATTTCATTTGGGATAACGCAATTTTTCACCACTTTTCAATCACAAGTTTTGATGAATATTCGCTTCTTTGTATGCACTATTTTTGCTGAGTAGTCAACCTGTCAAACCAAGCTAAATAATTTATAATGAACATTAAAATTGCCATAATATTTATCCAAACTGTTCTCCTTAATAAAATATAAATAAATATATTTATATTTATTTATACCGTTTAGTAGACATAAATCGTGTAGAATTAGGCGTTCCTAATTCAATGCAATAATCTTGATAAGCCCACCACTAAAAAGTTCAGCCCTGTGGTAACCGATTCTGTGTATCAGATTCATCATCATCATCAGATTCATTGATGTCGTCCGGCTGACTGGTGATGATAACAAATATTTTTGAAAGTTGGATTTTCTTAGAAAATTCTTCTAATAATGATAAAATAAAACGAAACAAAACATATTAAAAGCTTTTTACAAAATTAAAATCTACGCTTATTTGCTATTAAAAACAAATAATAAATGAAAGTATTTTTTGTTTCTTCTTTCAAACTTGTAATGATTTTTATAAAATGTTCATATGCTTTTAACTTACGGACACACACACACACACAAACACATAGAGAGAAGAGAAAACAATAACGTGAATTAAAAAACCAAAGAGATTACTTCAGTTTAGTTTCATTTTGTTATGAGCCTGAACAACAAATTGAGCGCAAAACCCATAAAAATGTTCATAAGCTTTTACATAACCATAAGCCAGCCACATGACATTAAAAGGCATTAACTGCCATAAGGAATAATCATATGAAAGGGTAAATATATTGGAATGAAGAAAAAAAAAAAAACAATTACACAATGCACTCATAGATATTTAAGCTCTACATGAAGTCAAAAAGATAACAAAGATCTAGGCGAGCCCTTTTACACCAAACGAGGATTTAGACAGGGCGACAGTCTACCGTGCGACCTCTTCAACATACTGTTGGAGATGGTTATGAGGAAAGCTGCAGTTAACACGACCTGTACCGTCTTTAATAAAAGTCATATGTTACTCGCATATGCAGATGACGTAGACATCATTGGAAGAAAACTGCGAGATGTTACTGCAGCCTTCTCAAGCATTGAGAAGGAAGCAGCGAAAATTGGTCTGAATGATCTTATTCGGGATTTACATTCAACGAAGCAAGACGCAGAATTACTAGCTTTACTCATGTAGCAGCAGTGGAAACATCTTGCAGGTGGAACTAAAGTAACAATCTATAGAGAGATAGAAACTAGGAATTGGCTGCATGTTTTGAAAAGAAACACTCTGTTCTACACTGTACTGGAAATGAAAAACCATCCATAGCAGTTGCTCACGCCGTTAATACAAAGGGCAATTACGAATCAATGACTGAAATTTCAACATTACTCAAATACAACGATAACAAATGGAAGATCTGTGGAGACCTTAAGGTGTTTGTTTTTAAATTTCTTGGAAACAATAAGAATGAAAACTACAGAAGAATTGTTGTTAAATTATTGTAAAATTATCTTGAATTAGGTGTATGTTTCATTCGCATTTAGATTTTTTCTAGAAAACCTAATGATTTTTTTATGTAAAAAACGAATAAAAACATTTTTTTGTATCTCGAAATCCTGATGTGGTAAAGAAAAACCAATTATAGATGCGAATTCAGCCCACGAGATGACTCCTAGGAAAGATGTTTGGTTGCTCCAGCCCGAAACCCTTTTGGCTAGTGTTATTGTTTTAATGAACTTATATTTTTATACAGGTGCGCTATTAACAAACAAAAAATAGTCATTACCATTGTGGTCGTAATCTCTGATTACCACAACAATACGAAGTGGGAAGTAAAAGGGCGCAAGTAAAAGTCTTTTTGGCAACGGAGATGATCTTTATGATAGCACCAGAAAATATTTAAGAATGACAAAGTTTTGTTTTAGCGATAATCCCGTACAGTAGTTTGTGATGTCTGAAAAGTTGTTAAACTTTTGAAGCCTCTATTGATTCGGAAGCTAATCCTCTTTAGGGATGTGCAAGGAGTTAAAATGCCTTAATATTCAACTGAATGAAAAAAGAACATTTTCTAAAATGTTGCACTACCGAGGGAAAGAAATGAATTTCAAAACATTTTTTTAAGCGGATACCCACAACGAGTACCATGTGCCTGGACTCGTACACCGAGAGTCGACTCATTAGTTGCTCTTTCGAAAGACCTTTTCAGCTGTAGGTCCTTTCAATTCACGACTCATTTAAAAAGAAAAAAACTTGTTGCTGATTTTGAGAAGCCGGTCGCCTCGCGACTTCTCGACCCTTTTCCAAAGAGTCAATTTGAGCACAATTCGCTCATTGGCAAAAAAGCCGCTCACAACTCGTAGAATGTGAAACTTCTTAAATGCCCACTTAAGGTAAACAAAATAGGCTTCAGCAATGTTGCAAAAAAAAAAATGATTATGTTGCTGATTTTGGGAAGGTCGGCTCTTGAGTTCTCGACCCTTTTTCCAAGAGTCAATTTGCGCACAATCTGTCCATTGGCAAAAAACCCGCTCACAACTCGTGGAATGTGAACCTTGTTAAATGCCCATATGAGGTACACAAAATAGGCTTCAACAATGTTACAGTACCAAGGGAAAGAGATGAATTTAAAAATATTTTTTAAGCGGATATCCACAACGAGTACCAAGTGCCCGGACACGTGCACCGAGAGTCGGCTCATGAGTTGCTCGTGAGTTGCTTTTTCAGCTGTTTATTCTTTCAATTCACATTCACGACTCATTTTGAAAAATAAATGAATTTGTTGCTGATTTATGGAAGGTCGGCTCTTGGCTTCTCGACTCTTTTTCAAAGAGTCAATTTGCGCACAATCTGCTCATTGACAACTCGTAGAATGTGAAACTTGTTAAATGTCCACATGAGGTACACAAATAGGCTTCAGCAATGTTGCAGTACCAAAGGAAAGAAATGAATTTGAAAACATTTTTTTACCCACAACGAGTACCATGTGCCCGGGCTCGTACACCGAGAGTCGGCTCATGAGTTACTCGTGAGTTTATCTTGCGAGTCTTGTCTTTTTCAGCTGTTATTTCTTTTTTTTTTTAAATGCACAGCATGGCGATTCACGACTCATTTCGAAAAAAACAGTTTATTGCTGATTTTGAGAAGCCGGTCGGCCCGTGTCCTCACGACTCTTTATGGAGGAGCCAATACACTCGTTGGCACAAAAGCTGGACACAACTCGCAAAATGTGAATGCTGGAAAATGGTCACATAAGGTACCCAAAATAGGCATCAACTACGCTTTTCCCGGTATTATCCCGTTTCTTTAGACCAGGACTTGTCAAAATGTTTATCAGCAAAAAGTTTCGATCTCGGATATCTCGGATCCCGATATCTCGGATTTTATCTCGAACAAAAGTTTCAGATACACAATTTTTAAATCTTGTACTATCCCTTTATTTTTCCAAAAGGTCCTATTCCATTCACTAAATTTATATGTATATTATGTACAGGGTGGAGAACCAATTACACTACAATACGAAATTAGAATAGCTGTGTTTTTTAATCAATGTATTTAATTCATTTTTTTTCCTTGCTGTATAGAAAATTCGTTTTCATTAGTTTTATATCAAATTAGTCTTGAAGGTGATAGACCGTGAATGGGATCGCCTCAATTATTGTTTTAAGGAACTGCTTCAATTCAGTCAAATTCCTTGATTTCGTTTTGTACACTTTTTGCCTGACATAATCCCATAAAAAAAGTCTGGTACAGTCAGGTCAGGCGACCTTGGGAGCCAGTGAAAAGTGGAGTTTCTGGATATTAATTTGTTTGGAAATTTTCGTTGGAGATCCGTCGTAGCCGGCCTAGACTTATGTCTTGGCGCAGTTCTGGGTAAAAAAATTTCTTCAATAACTTTAAATAACGTTCCCCATTGACAGTTAACAGTAGCAGGAGTCGTGCGCTACCCTGTATAGCTCAATTGTTGAAAACTCTTGTCTGTGCAGTTGTATAGAAGTAGTTGTTGGCGCAACTGCCAACAAACATAGCTTAATGAAAAGCTTAACAGTGTACCTTCTGTGCATTAGTCGTATTTTGGTTAGTCCTCAAAATTTATAGTCAATCTTCCAATGTGACATGAGTTTGATTTTTGATTCAGTTCAATATCACCTTTCTAATAGCTATTATTTATTATTGTTAATTGGAATTTATTATTGCTAAAGGACGACTTTGTCACCCTGTTTTTTGTTTATGTAATTTTAGAATGCGATATTTTCTGAAAAGAAGACGATGCCCTGCCAAAGGATAATACATTTTCCAAAGGCGAATGCAGACAGAGAATTTCTCAGCCAGAAAAAATCTAACGCTTTTTCCAAAAATGAAAACACACTAAGTGGGTGCCTGATTAAGTTACAATGAAAAAGCTTGAAGTTAATAGTTTATTTCGTACATAAATTAGAGTAAAATTTCTGATATAACAAAAAATCAGATTCCTTTGGATTCCGTAAATGGAATTTGGCAGAGTTTCTCATATTCAGTGAACTTACAGGCATTCTATTTGTAGACTCATTGAATGGGATCTACCGCTTAATGACAATTTCCAAAGTCAGTTTGAGAAACCTTTGCTATAGTTTAGTATTTTTTAATTTTCAGGATAAATTTAGTGGCTAATAAGTTTTAGCAAATCAATAAACACGATTGTAGAATATTTATTTTTTATTTATTTGTTCATCATACAGTAATACTAAGCCTTTAAGGCCAAAAAACACTTATATTACTTTGAATAAAATCCTGAATAGATATTATGTATAAGGAAAACAAACTGTACATCATGAATTTCTTTCCCATCCGTAATTTCTTTATAAAGATACTAAAAAAAGGATAATAGCAGCAAGCACATGAAAAGCTTAAGAAAAAGTTAAGTTTGACTTTAGGTCAAGGATAAAAACCGCAGGATCCTTGATCGAAATGCTCTATATGTATAAGAGAATATGCGTAATTCATTGGGCAAATTACTCCAGCATCGAGCGATTCTGACAACAAATGACTTTTCACATACCGAACTGAATATTTCCGGAATAATAATCTGAGGGTTTCTCCTTGAAAAAACCTACATATTGGGGCAGGCACACCACTACTAAACGTTTTATAAAAAAGAAGCAAGTCCCGAAGGCGAATATAATCATTGAATGAAGTTCCTAATACCATCCTAACTTGTTCAGAAATATGTTCACGTCTACGAATATTGTATATAAACCTGGTGATTGAGTTCATTACTTTTTTCAACTTTAATGTATGAGTATTTCGTCTTTTGCTCGAAACACACAACTAAATTTTATAGCTAGAGAGTATTTTCTTTTTGTTCTATCAAGCCTGCCTCCACAATTCCTAAAATAAATGCAATGAATTTTGCCAGTTATATTTCTAACATATTGTATTCTATCTATTTGACTTTCCCAAAGGATGATATGACTAACCATGTATTTATATTTTATAAAAGCACTTGGGGAATTTATAAACATTTCTCTTTGTAATTTATACAATTTTTATTGACACAGAAAAAGTTTACCATGAACATCTCTTTGCTATTCTCTATTATGTTTGAACAATTATATAAGAAACTCCTTCGGCATTATCCTTATTGCACAAAAGTTCTATTCACAACAGCTCTCAGCTCTCTTTATTGTATTCGAATAAATTCCTTTATGCATTTTGTTGAAAAAGTTAAATTTGAATTCAAGTCACATAGTTCAATGCATTTTTATTTTCTTATTATGTTTAATATCTCATCGGGTATTTACTTTATAGTTCCCTCATGGAAATGAAATACAAAACTGCAATAACGAATAAAACTTAATTCGTTCACTGGATGATTTTGGGATGACGAAAAGTTAAATTAACAGAGGGAATTGAAAAGAAAAGTAACGCCAAATACTACAAAATAGTTAATATTATGTAGTTTTAAATTAAATCGAAAAAGTATACGTTTTTTATTTGTGACATCTTTCGATTCGAAAGTTTCAACTTTTGATGAAAGTTTGAATGTTTACTCCTGCAAATTCTGGAGATTTTTCTGTGTCATATTTTTAAGAAAGGATATTTTTTAAATCTCATATGATTTTCTGCATTATATGAACACTCAAATAAGCCAAACTTTACATTTTTGACAAATAAGATATACGAAATTTCTGTATCGCAATGGTTAGTACATCCTGCATAAGATCACAAGTTTTCGCCCCTAAAAAAATCTATTTTTTCTTTGAGTGACGGTTATCCCGATGTGCTGTGTAGCAGTTGAGTGATCGGCATGTTTAGTAAAAATTTCTCAGACTGACGTCCGTATCGCCAACAGAGTATGATATCCTGGTAACTGCATTGAAAAGCTCTCCCGTCTAGACTTTATGTTTGAGATGGAATCAAAAAAAAAAAACAAAAACAAAAAAAAAGCAGTTATAAAGACTGATTTATGTTAAAGTGATGCTCAAAATTTTTCTGACCTATGTAGCTCTCTTTATGACCTTGACCGTTTCCCTAAGTCACATTTAAGTAAAACAAAGAGCTTCCTATAAAGTTAAAAAGATCCGGTCCAGCGGTGTTGAAAGAATGGATAATCAGCGATGAATTTAACATACCCTTGTCATAGTAGGGATGCTGTTGCTTTTTGACACATTTCCACTGCCTTCTCGTCAGATCCTCTAAAGCAATGAAAAGTTTTTAGATCATTTTTATGAAAATTGTCTTCTTTTAATCCGAATTCACATAACTAAACTAATTTAATTTAACTAAATATAATTTAATTAACAGACATAAATTTTAAACATATATTCACACTTTTTATGTCTTTGCATCGAAAATAAGCAAATACAGGGTGTCAGTCGGGAAGGTATACTACTTTGTTTTGCCGCCATTTTGGCAAACATTAGTCTTGACAGTTCATATTTGGCAGTCGTGTAGTAGAGACGTGGCAAATTTATTATGGAAAAATATTCGATAAACCAACGTGTTTTAATCGTTAAAACATTTTATCAAAATCAATCATCGATTACTGTGACGATGAGAAAGTTACGTGAAATTTTTGGGAGAAACAACGTGCCAACAAGACGCGCTATTTATCGTGTAGTGAATGATTTCGAAGAAAGAGGGTCTGTAGCTGATAGGGCCAAGCATGGGCCGCAACGTACTGCAAGATCGGCTGAAAACATTACTGCTGCTCAAGAAAGCGTTCAAAACAATCCATCAACCTCAATTCGATGCCGTGCTCAGGAGCTTGGTCTTCAAAGAACAACTTTAGCCACAATTTTGAACAAGGATTTGCATTTGTTTCCATTTAAGATTCAATTGACACAAGAGCTTATTCTACAAGACCATTTACGCCGCCGTACATATGCCAATGGGATATTACAGCTCGTCTATGACAACCCCGATTTTCATAAAAAAATCATAATGAGTGATGAGGCACATTTTCATTTGAATGGATATGTGAATAAACAGAATAGTCGGTTCTGGGCAATGGAAAACCCTCAAATTATTCATCAGTCACCTTTGCATCCATTAAAAGTGACAGTCTGATGTACAATTTGGTCAGGAGGAATCACTGGACCTTACTTCTTTGAACGGCGAAACGGTAACTGCCAATGGGGAGCGATGTCGTGATATGATTGAAACTTTTTAACGCTACAACTGCATGCTTTGGGCTTGATTAACAAGTGGTCTCAACAAGACGGTGCCACATTGCATACAGCCATAATTACAATGGAATTCCTGCAAGACCTCGTTCCACAACAAGTTATTCCAAGAAATGGTGATGTAGATTGGCTTCCACGGTCGCCTGATTTGACTGCTCTGGACTTCTTTTTGTGGGGATATTTGAAAAACAAGATTTATGCAAACAAGCCAGAAACGCTTGAGCAGCTCAAGCAAAATATTCGTGATGAAATTAATGAAATACTGCGTGAAATGTGTGAGAATGTAATGAAAAATTTGCTCAAAAGGGCTCGCATTTGTGGGCTAACAGAGGCGGACATATATCTGTATTCTTTATTGTATTCCATACATAATTGCCGACATTAAATAAAACGTTTATCAATATACGATACATTCTCTTTCATTTAATCAAAAATTATAAATAAACAAAGTAGTATACCTTCGCGAAGGGCGTCCTGCATATTGATTGAAAAAGAAACTTATTTGAATTTCTTATTGTAGCGCAATTGGTGCGCCACCTTGTATTTCACTATGAATTGTTGATGCTACACATTCTGTATTTTCTCTCTCTCTCTCTCTCTATACATATGCGTTGATAATACTATTATTACTATTATTATAACAATCATTATCAAAACTTTTTATGAATTGAATTGTAAAATTTCAATCTTGTGTCGCAAAAAGTTGGTCTCCGTAGTCTATTTGGCAGCATGCAGCTTTGCGTTACGATATGAAACTAAAATAATAATAATAATAATAATAATAATAATAATAATAATAATAACAATAAAAAATAACAATAAATATCAATGTGTGTGTTGTGCAAATGAGCACAAATACTTGTAAACCATACGATTGTGATGAAACTTTGGCAGCTTTTTTCCTTAGCTGTCTGAAACAGTTTGTAAATGTTGATGTGATTTAGAATTACATTCTATTACAATTTTTGTTTTTTTTTTTTGTATTGTATTTCTTATGTTAATAATAAACCTTAGCGGCATCATAGGCATTCGATAAGCCAAAACAATTCGCAATAAGAGCAACACGGGCTGGTTATTGTTTCAGTTGCTGTAATTCATGTGGGATTGAGACTTTACATTTACTTTACTTTTTACTCGATTTTTGCTTAGTGCTGACGAAAGCAAGTTTAGTTGGTTGAACTGGAAATGCACAGTTCCGCTTGATCAGTAAGAATTGCGTTTTGATTTTCGGTTCCCATTTCACCCATGGCATAGCCAAATAGAGCTTGGGGTAGCTTAAGAAGATTTCATATAAATAAATGTGATACACCAGGCGATGATCAGAAGAGAGAAAATGCCCAGATGCGTTTAATCATTCTGGAGTTGAAAGAATTTGTTCCTTAAAGGTACACAAAACACACATAAGTGACGTAGAGCGATATTTTAAATACGTAAACGGGTATCACATCCTAGAACACAAATAGAGAACACAAAACACAACTATTGGCGCAGCCAGAGCCTTGAACACACAACTAAGTGATAAAGTAGATTCCTATTGTAGTCACAACATAATTGGCGCAGGCGGTTTTCGGGCCAACAATCGCACCTACAGGGAGAGCCGGTCTTCTGACCAATAATCGCATTTACAGAGAGAGTCGTTCTCCGGACCAATAATCGCATTTACAGCGAGAGACGGTCTTGGGACCAATAATCGCATTTACAAAGACAGTCGGTCTCCGGACCAATAAATCTCTTTATAAAGAGAGTTTGTCTCTGGACTAATTATCACACTTACAAGAGGGAGCCGGTCTTCGGACCAATAATCAAATTTACGGAGATAGCCGGTTTTTAGACCGATAATCGCAATTACAGCGAGAGACAGTCTTCGGATCAATAATCGCATTTACAAAGAGAGTTCCTTCGAACCAATAATCACATTTACAGGGTAGAGGCGGTCTTTGGACTAATAATCACATTTACAAAGAGAGTCGGTCTCCGGACCAACAACCACATTTACAGGGGAGAGCCGGTCTTTGGACTAATAATTACATTTACAGGGAAGGGACGGTCTTCGGACCAATAGTAGCATTTACAGAGAAAG
>JAHXMU010036217.1:0-40338 GCA_019455685.1 Philornis downsi
TATGATTTCGATGAAACTTTCATTTCATTATAATGCTTGGATTTTATCATCATTATCTGGATTGGCTGCAGCAGTGAATCCTTTGAGGTAGTTTTGGGGAAAATACGGACCATAATGCGCACCAAACAGCCACTTTTTTTGGATGCGATGGCTTTTCCACAATCGCTTCTGGGTTCTTCGAGCCCCACATGCGACAATTTTGCTTGTTGTTGACGTAACTACCGAGTGAGAAATGAGTTTCATCGCTAAAGAAAATTTTGTTCGATTGAAGGCCCACGTATGAATCACCACTTTTGTAGTAAGTTGTAACTATTTTTACGCGTTCCTTGGTTGTTAATCGATCCATGTTCGTAAATGTCAAATCTTTCACTAAGTAAATAACACTCTAGAAGACAGGTACGAGTATTTAAAAGCTGGTAGGCGGTATTGGCAGACCGGCAGTTTTGAAGCCACTACAGAGATAACCCTGTATAATGAATACTATTTTTATTTACGATGGAATAACATGTAACATGATACTGAATTTCTTGGAAATCATTATCATTGATTTATACTCCGAGTGTGTGTTTTTTTGTGGAGTTTTCTTGGAAATCACAAGAAAAACAATGACTTTGATATGTGCTTAGTTGGGGAAATCCCAATTGAAACACATACATATGCAGTATCCTTATAATGGGCCACATGTAATTTGTTATTGCCAAGAATTGTCGGTAATGGGATAGTGCAAAATACTAAAGTTTCTGTATATTATCTTAAGGATCTTTATAAAATTCACATAGAATTCCACGTGCCTGCTTACAGCCGCTTAAAGGTCATGTTTCAATAGGAAAAAAAGGAAAGTCCAATTCTTGCATTTCACAGAAATGCAAAATAAACAAACAGCAGCGATGATTTGGTAACTTCAAAGTTGCCAATAAAATCTATATAGGAAAACAAAGGAGAAAATGACATAACAAACATACCTTAACAAATTCATTTATTTCTCCACCTCATCTACCCTTTACATTAAGTTGAAAATTTTGTAAGCGGCTTTCATGCGTGTCGAAGTATTTCGTGGTAGTAACACAATAAAATGCTTCAGAGCTCTTCTAAGAAAAACCCTTTTCAAATTGCCATTAATTGATTGCTATTATAATAGATTTTAAGACCAGGTTAGTCATTGCCACTTCTGGGTTGGAAATGCCTTTTGTGAAAAAAGGATATTCCATCGTTGTATGGCCCTTTTTACTTTCTTCTGTCAAATACTTAAAAATGGCTAAGAGGAAACTTTATAATTAACAATTTTAAATCCATTTAAGGAAAAACAAAGGTGGCCATATGACAAAGACAAAGATGGGAAATGAAAAGTATAGGTTGTTCCGGTTTTCAAAAAGTTGCTATTTCCAAAAACCAACATTTTAATGACGACGAATGCAGATTATAAAATCTTTAACCGGTGAGCAGATTTACTCATTTGCAATGGGTTCTATTTGGAGAATGCCGCGGGTAATAACAGAATATGGTTATATATGGTAATATTTCTACATTTCGAGAACCATGAAAGGCAAGTCTACACAAGGAAATGCCATGATTTTGGCCAGATGTTTAGATTTCTCTAAATTCACTCAAACATTAAACTGCTTACGAACATGTTAAAACATAATGTAAACCTACCTATAATGAGTTCTAAACGTAATTCAAAACGAAAAAGTTATCAGTTTCCATAATTTCTATACCATTTCAACGTAAGAGTGGTTTCACAACTGTCAACGCAGTCAGCTGTTAAGTACCTGTCATTTGAAGTGCAATTTATTTACTGAAAAGTTTGCCATTTACGAACATGGATTATTTAACAACCGAAGAATGCGTAGAAATTGTTAAAACTAACTACACAAGTGGTGATTTCAACGTGGGCACTCTTTGTGCATTAGGTGTTGGTTATGGTCGTCATAATCGACTTATTGTGCAAGGAATTGCCAAGATTATAAATAAATTTTAGAAGACTAGCGGCGTTATACATGTTGCCAGGCCTGCACATCATCGCAATATACAGAATACCGAAAATATCGCTGCTGTTAGTGAAAGCGTAGCGAACAATCCGAAAAGCAATTCTGAGCGCTATGACCGTATGATAACGGACTTTTTTTTGCATGCAACTGAAGCTTATAAACTGGACGGCATGTGGTTTCAATCAGACGGTGCCACAAACAACACTACACGACCGATTTGGGCTTTATTGCACGAGAAGATTTTGGAAAGTGTAGTTTCTTGGCCACCAAGATCATGCGATTTGATGCCGATAGACTTTTCTTATTGTGGGACTATGTCAAAGATCGTGTTTACGCGGATAATCCTCAAATGTTGGAACATTTGAAAACCAATATTCGTCAAGTAATCGCCGAGATACCGCCCGAAATGTGCGAACAAATGGTCGAAATCTATCTCAAAAGGATCTACTGCTGCAATTAAGTAAGAGGCGATCACTTAAGCGAGAGTGTATTATATTTCGTACATAATGGAAAGGTTCAAGCATTATAATGAAATAAACGTTTAATTTAAATTAAAGCTCTATGTGTGTTTTATTTAGCTTTACTTTTGAAACCGAAAAATGCATAACCCGGTATTATACTTTTGTAAAGAATATTTGACTAGTTCTGCAAATTTCATAAATTTTCAAAATTTATTTTAACATATTACTAAATTTTTTTTAATATATAAGAAAGAAAGAAAATAAACAAATTCCCTTGCATCTCAAGAATGAGAAATGAGAGAGCTTCTCACATTCACTGAGCCTACACTTTTTCCATTTTTAGACTCACGCAATGGGATCTACAGTTTAACGACGAGAAACATTTACCAAACTTATCCAACACTTGACTACTCGACTCGACTTGACATCGAGGTGACTGCCGGACGAATAATGATAGTTGTCTGTGTGCGGGATTGAAACCGTGATCATACGAACGATAGTCGCGTGTTGTACAACCATCGCCCCATGGTCGGTCAAGAAATGACACCAAATACCCAGATGCCGCTTTTAACAAAAAATTGATATTCTTTTCAGAAAGTTGTAGCTATAAATGATGACCCTCAAAAAGTCATATAATGTCGTTTCGAGCATTTGGTTTTAATAATAATAATATCGTTTTAAGTAGGCGGTATATTGACATTTTGTTGGTAATAAACAAAAGTTAAAAATAGAGTGGACAAGCTCAAAGTTTGACACGCGCAACAAGTAGTTACAAACCTATATTTATATTCCACTATGATTGATAGCGGCTCTCAGTGTCGAGGACGATGTACGGACCCATCAAATATACGAGGTGTGATAAAAAAACGGTTTGTTCAATTTTCGCACTTTTTTCTGTTATGTTGGTACACATGTCTGTTATATATGTTGACAATATCAGTCATTTTGGATTGTCAGTTTGTTTTTGACAGATAGAAAGGTTAGTCGAGTTTTGGTGCGCTCTTCGATTTTTTACTATTCGAAAATATGGATCAAAGAAACTGTATTAAGTTTTGCGTAAAAAATGAAATTAAATGTGCAAGGACATTTAAAATGTTGACAGTGGCGTTTGGCGAGTCTACTATGAGCAGAACACAAATTCAATTGTGGTATAACTGGTATAAGGAAGGTTGAGAAGTTGTCAATGATGATGCTCATCTTGGTCGCCCGAGCACGTCAACAACCGATGAAAACATTGAAGCAGTGAAGAAAATGATTTTGGATAATCGTCGAATCACTATTAGAGAGATGGCTGATGATGTTGGCATATTGTTCGGCTCATGCCACGCAATTTTTACGGATGTTTTGTTCATGAAACGTGCGGCAGCGAAGATTGTTCCAAAATTGCTAAATTTTGAGCAAAAACAACGTCGCATGGACATCGCTCAGGAGCTGTTGAACGTCGTCAACGACGATCCAGATTTCTTCAAAAAGGTCATAACTGGTGACGAATCATGGGTGTATGGCCATGACATTGAAATCAAAGCCCAATCATCCCAATAGAAGCATCCAGAAGAGCCAAGACCGAAAACAACACGCAAAGTTCGGCCAAAAGTGAAGGTTTTGCTCACTGTTTTTTTCGATTGCAATGGCGTGGTGCATCATGAATTCTTGCCACATGGTCGTACGGTCAATAAGGAATACTGCCTTGCAGTTATGCGCCGTTTGCGCGAAGCAATTCGTCAGAAACGCACAGAATTGCGGAAAACCCAATCATGGATTTTGCACCGTGATAACGCACCAGCTCACACATCGATGCTTGTGCGTGAGTTTTTGGCCAAAAACAAAACCGCAATCATGTCTCAACTACCGCATTCACCGGACTTGGCGCCCGCTGACTTTTTCCTCTTCTCAAAACTGAAGACACCGATGAAAGGAAAGCGTTTTGCTACGATCGAGGAGATAAAAGAAAAATCGAAACAGGAGCTGTTGGCGATACCAAAAAGCGCTTTTTAGAAGTGTTTCGAGGATTAGAAAACACGCTGGCACAAGTGTATTATATGTGAGAGGGACTACTTTAAAGGATATAAAATAGAAACTGGTGAATAAATAAATACTTTTTGACAAAATTGAAAATAGCGGTTATTTTTTGATCACACCTCGTATATCAAAAATTAATTTAATAACATATATTATATACTCGTATATCCACTAAAACCATTTTTCGGGGAAAATGAACATCTTTTAGTATTATAACCGGCCTCATAATTAAAATTATACGAGTATGATCTGAGGAGGTTTTTCCTAAGACCTATACAATACTAAAGGATATTATTTGTTGAAAAAAAAATCTGAAATATTTCCATTTTTTCCAAGGGAAATTTCTTAAATTGTATTTCGAACTTAACATGTCTATGAACCACAGAGCCTCCAATAAGGCAATTTGTGCGACCTATATCTTGCTGTCAACAGATAGCTGAGGCATCTCAGGTAAATATTTTTAGTTTAGTTTAGCGGCAGAGAAAAAAATATCGCTTAAACCCAGCAATAGCCTGAAAAGTGTTGTGAAGAGTCTTATATGTCGAAAACAAACAATTTTCGATGGTTTGTTGATTTTAGGCGAGGTCGTACGGACACCGATGATGCTGAATGCAATGGATACTCGAAGGAATTGACTGATAATGGCAAAGTAAAGTGAAGTGAAAATTACCTGACATTTTATAATAGAAAAGTTGTTCACTATTTCGTAAAACAATTTGGGCATGAGATAAATGTTTTTTAAAGGGGTAAAGAAAGCACTTGCGAAAGGTTAAACAGAAACATTATTGTGTTGCTGATGCGGAACGCCTATAAGCAGCACTTTAAACGCAATGCAAAATGAAAATGTTTTCATGCGCAGGAATGTTTTCATGAGTCAAACATGACTACAACACTATATTGCTGAATCGAATCGGCCGTCCGGAGAGTGGAAAGGACAAGGTCGAGAAAAGTGATCAAAGACGAAATTCACGGCCGGTAAGATTATGCTGGAAAGCAATTACTCTAGAAAAGGAAGAATGGGGAACACCGAGTGTTGCAAGACACTTTCGGATTGTTAGAAGGACGAAATCAAGAAAATATATAAACGATGTGTGGGTTCATCGTGAGATGAGTAGTGGGCGCCTTCTTCGCCAACACAATGTATCGATTTTTGCCGGCATTTCCAGGGGAGTTAAATTTTAATTTTGAATACTATTCAATAACTTCGCATGTAGCTTAGGCGGTCCTCCAAATATAATAGTATACAAGTATTGATGGTTTTTTCTGGTACCTGTGAACCTCCATCATATGCAACTTTTACTGGATGAATGGATGAATGAGTAAAATATTGAAAAAATTCTGAAAATTTTAAATTTTTTAAAATTTTGATTTATTTATTATATTTTTGGTGATATTTTTTAGAGCGAGTTTTTTGAATTGAATTTAGAATTGCCCTAATTGTGGCACTTGCAAATTATAACGTCGTCTATTGCAAACCCACTCCAAAAAACCAAACTATTATTATAATTCTGATGTCTATCTACTACTGATGTTTACAACTACTGATGAAACCCGATGAAGTGCCGAATAAAAAAAAAGTCTGAATTGGAAATTCGCAAAGATGTGATTTTTCATTAGGATGTGATTTTTTAAGATTTAAGTTTTTCAGGTTGGCAGCAGCAATTGTCAAAGTGAAAAGTGTACAGTATACTCTGCCATTTCATCATGGAATGACGAATGACCTACCACAACGTCCAATTTTTGGCCTTACAAAAGCTTAATGAAAATCCGCTGTTTTATCGTAAAATTGTGTTCAGCGATGAGGCTCATATCTTGCTGAAGGGATACGTAAACAAGCAAAACTGTCGCATCTGGAGTGATGAAAAGCCACATGCCATACATGAGTTATCGATGCATCCTGAAAAAACGACAGTGTGGTGTGGTTTATGGACTGGTGGCATCATCGGTCCATTTTTCTTCAAAGACGACCGTGGAAGAAACGTTACTGTCAACGGCGAACGATATCGAGCCATGATATGCGATTTTTTTGCCCCCATTTGGCTGAGTTGAACTTGGTTGCCATGTGGCTTCATCAGGACGGTGCAACATGCCACCCTGCTCGTGAAACAATGGATATGTTGAAGGACGAATTTGGTGAGCAGCTTATCTCTCGATTTAGCCCTGTGAGTTGGCCCCCAAAATCTTGCGATTAAACGTCTCTTGATTATTTCTTGTGAGGATACGTCAAGTCGTTAGTCTATGTGGACAATCCGAACAGTATTGAAGCCTTACAGGGTAACATAACACGCGCTATTCCACGAATACAGGCCGAAATGCTCGAAAAAGTGACGAAAAATTGGACCTTCCGAAAGGACATTTTGAGACTGAGCCGCGGGCAACATTTACATGAAATTATCTTTAAAAATTAAATGGCAAAGACCAGTTTATCGATTCCAATAAAAAAATTTTAATATATAATGCAAATTTGAGTGTTTAATTCCATTTTTAAAAAAACTACGGTTAAAAAAACCACCCTTTACAACGCTGAGTTCCCCCCTTTGCAGACTCGGGAAAAATATTGGAGTTTGAATGATCCACTTTATGGCCTTTATTTGGCACTTTCGAATTTTCATATACGTATTCTGGAGTCTGCCAAATGTTTTGAACGGAGAATACTTCACTACAGATAAAGCTCTGGAAAATGTGTTTCAGTATTTTGCTAGGAAGAGCCGGTTGTTCTTCTAGGATCAAAAGAAGAAAAAAAATGCCTGAATGATGGCAGACAGTCACTGAACAAAATGGCACAATGCAGATTAAAATTAATTATTTGAATAAAATATCTTAAATTTACCTTGAGCGAAATAACGGGAATTGCTTTCTTATCAAGCCAATAAGTCACCATCATTATTGTCAAATGTGATGACACAAATAGTAAAAGGACGTAAAACAAAATGAGTCATCGTAATTCGCAAACCTAACCGATCTTGAATCTAATTAGCTTCCTTATAACAGATTTGGGTGGAAAATGTCGTCAGAACTGATGGCATCGTGTTAGGAGTCAGGTTAAAATATTGTGATTCCAACCACATCGCTTTGGAAAATTTGAATGTTGTGAGGTTTTTAATAAAAAAAACGCCTATTTTTTTATTTTTATATCTCTTCTTTGCAAACCGTTGTCGTATAATGCGAGTCATGTTCCCAATTAAATTTCAGTGTAACACAAAGAAACACATTCATATGTACTCGTATATAGAAGAAATATTGTAGTCATGTGTTCAGATTCAGAAAGTGCTTATCACGGTGGCTTAGTAAATCTGGTTCAAAATAAATGTTGAATCATTGATATGAACAAAATGTCCTATAATATTTGAAGTAATATTGCGATTGCTTAGTAAAATGATAACGAAAAATTCTTGCTACCATCTAAGAATCTTAGATTGACATTTTCTCACACCTACTCTAAAAGAAAATGTGAACATGAAATCAAGCATTTCACTTTAGCTTTAACAATTTTTTCCCCTCCAACAATATTAACATATTTATTGACTTTTTACACAAACTGTCAATTTGATTGGGTGAAGGATAAAACCACAAAATTACCCTGAATTTCCATTCAACAGTTACCTTCGGACCTGATTTCCAATTTGACTCTATCAGTAATGCGTGTCTCGTCGAGCTGTCAGAATAACTAACTAACTAACCTTGCAGAATAAATAAATAACTAAAGAAATAAAAAGAAAAGTTGGCGGTAAAGACACTTGTTAATATCCGTTCCATGTGGCAGCAGACGTGTTAATCAACCCTTTCACTTCACTTTTGGATAATAAGCAGGTTGGAGACTTCATAATCATCATCATCATCATCGTCATTGTCGTAGTCATTTTTATATTGAGATTTTATCATCACCAAACCTCAAATTGTATTTACCCAATAACTTAGGAAAAAACACTTCGAAAATTGCTTCGAAAGAGAGAAAGTTTTGTAGACAAAAATCCATAGAAATATGCAGAAACAAGCACGAGGGAATACAAGCAACCTTAAAAAATGACACATCTATTCGAGTGGCAAATTAATTGGATTTTATAGTTGTAAATGTAGGTTTCAATTCAAAACTGTCAAACAATCTTGACAATCAAATTTGATAAAGTTGAAAAAACTAATCGAAAAGGTTAAGTTTTATGAGGGTTTTTTTTGTTTGCTATTTAGGCAAATCGAGCAGCTGCCAATTAAGGGTTATCTATTTCAAAAACACCGTTCTGGCAAGGCTCTCATGTGAAGTGTTATTTATTTAGTGAAATGTTTGCCATTTATGAATATGGATCGTTTAAGAACCGAAGAACGGGTAAATGTAGTTGAAACTTACGACAAAAGTGGTGATTCAAACGTGCACACTTTTCGTGCATTACGGAGCGGTTATGATCGTTATAATCGACCCACTGTGCAAGGAATTGACAAGGTTATAGAGAAATGTGCAGAGACTGGAAGCGTCACAGATGTGGTTAAGCATGTGCAGACTGGAAGCTTTACAGATGTGGACAAGCCTGTATGCCATCGCAATGCTCGTACTGCCGATAATATAGCTTCTGTTAGTGAAAGTGTGCCGGATAATCCGAATTTCAATTCATAGCCGAATGGACTTATAACTAACTCTTTCTTTTGCCCTACAAATGAAGAGCCGGACGATATGCGATTTCAGCACGGCACTGCCACGAGACACGCAAGACGACCGATTTGGGCTTTATTGCGTGAGAAGTTTCCAGAAAGTGTAAGTTCACATGTTGGCGATGAAAATTGGCCATAAAGATCATTCTTCCAATTCTGAGCGGAAGAAAAAAGTTGGCTCATTTGTCAAAAAATTGGGAGATATCCAGTAGAAAGGTAGTAAAGGCGTGTCCATAAAAGGATTAAGGACTGGGCTCACCTCTTTCGAAATTGCAACTTGTCAGAAATTTCTTAAGAATTTTATCATTTTTTTTCGTTAATTATATGCAGTATATTGTTAAAGTTGATAGAGACGGGAAAGAAGTGGCTTAACTCATATACTTTTTTTTTGGAAAACAGAAAAAATTGTGTGGGAAATTAAAAAGGTTTGGATTTTTCAGAAGAAATGGACTAAGTCGATACAATTACAAGAAAACACGAGTTTTTAACTAGAAAATTTTCGTTTTGCGATATTTAGGATTTTTTTTTTTTAAAATTACTGTTCCAGGAATCTGTTGTAATATTTCAAATATATGGAGCTTTGTAATCGCGCTTAGATGACAACACGTTTCTGAAGGTGTTTGTGTGCTTAAAAAAAAAATGTGTTCCTGTTAACATCAATAACCCTCAAAAATCGCTATTTTGAACAATTGTTATAACGTAAATATGCATTGCTATAAATACAGGGTGGCGCAATAGAACGTGCATATTGCATCATCTTTTTTTGCGGGGTAGAAAAGGCGCGAGCGGGTGGGCGCCTACATCGCTGGGTTGGCGGGCTCATGGAGTTTTAGTAAGCTGCAATTAATACAAGAATTGAAAGAGTCTGACTTCATAGCAAGACTCGCATTTGCTAATGAAATGCTTAATCGATTTTCCAATTTTGACAATGAACTTTTCTCTGACGAGGCTCATTTCCATATGAATGGGTTCGTAAACCGTCAAAATTGTCGTTACTGGGACAGTGAAAATCCCAAAATCAAACACCAGAAACCATTGCATAGTCCTAAAGTGACAGTATGGGCAGCAATCGCTGGCAGAGAAATAATTGGTCCTTTTTTCTTCGAAAATGAGCGGGGCCAAAACGTCACGGTTAATACGGAACGCTATGTTGAGATGTTGAACGGATTTTTGGCTCCAGAAATTGAAAGTTCAAGAATAGTGAATTCCAGAACTTGGTTCCAACAAGATGGAGCTACCTGTCACACATCAAATGACTCCATGGCGGTGGGGAAGCAGATGTTCCCTGGCAGACTGATTTCGAAAAGAGGTGATATCCCATGGCCCCCACGTAGTCCAGACTTGACGCCTCTTGATTTTTTTTGTGGGGATACCTCAAACACAAAGTCTACAGTAATAATCCAAGAAACATCGTTCAGCTCAAGGAGAATATCCGTGGTGAAATGGCAGCCATTACACCAGTATCACTGAAGAAAGTTTTCAATAATTTTCGTTTGCGGTTAGAGGAGTGCCGTCGTAGAGAGGGTCACCATTTAGATGATGTTATTTTTAAAAAATAAACTCCATTTATTACTCTACAATGCCTTAGATTTATTTTAACCATACCTTTTGTATTTATTTTTTAATCTATTTTTTAAATATGCACGTTCTATTGCGCCACCCTGTACAATAATAATAACAAATAAACACGACTTTGTCCTTACTCCACTTTAGTGCCGATAAATCGGCATATAATACAGTGGGCGAAATCCGCCAAGTAGGAAAAGACTTATCAATGTAAGTATTGAATACACGAGTAGAAGAATGGGAGTTTTCAGATTGTTTCAAAAAATTTCACCATTAAATCCTTAAATGAAAGCGACATACATGTGAAGTTTATAGATGCGAGAAAATATCATCCTTTTTTATAATTTTTTTAAGCTATTTTATATTATCGTATTTGTGAAAAGAGCGCGTTTTTAGTAGGCTCACTCATTCACCGATCAGTCGGTATATCATTTGTGATACTGTGATCCGCACTAATGATAAATGTGTAAAACTTCTTCAATACGAAAAGGTTTTTCAGACAAAGAGTGTGAATTCCCACTGGAAAAGTTTTCTTTTTCAGTACTTTTTCGAAAAATTTGTATCCTTATTCGTTATTTAACTGGCCGCTCTAAATGTGGGCGAGGTTATTAATACGTATTAGAAAATAAAATTGTTTGCGGAAGCGAATTATGGTGCTATTTGCATTCTGGCGATTTTCTTGATCTGATGGATGTCTTGCGCTGCAATGGTATCTGTTGCCGTGACTGGATGCTCCTTTTTCGAGACATGGACTCATTTCGAATTTGGCGATTTTTTGATTTTAGCGATTTTTAACGGCTTTGAAAGGAAAAATTTGATTATTTTAGTGATTAGTCTGTTTGCAAGAAAAAGATGCATTTGTATTTTAGTATTTGTTTTTAGCAAATTTGTGGATGTGACGGGTATCACATTCTCCAAACCTTCATTGTCTTGGCTGCCATGCAGTTTCACCATTATAGGTAGATGGCAGATTTTGCGTGTGTTAGTATCCAAAAACTTGTCAGCTCGGCATATTTTCAGTTTGAACACAGATTTGTTTTGGTCGCGGCTCATTTGTGAGTTAATACGAACTCTGAATATAGCAGAGAGAAATAGAGAAGAGAGAGAACATTTTACTTTTCTTAGATTATCAGTGCCAACCGAACACAAGTAAGAGCATGAGAATTCTCTCAAAGCCGCTTGTTACCTACCACCTTCACTCTGTGTATAAGGGACATTTGATTACAATTTAAAATTTTAATTATTCGTTCATCTGTGATGGTTCATTTTTATTAATTGAATTCAAATTTTGAACATTCCCATAAAAAGCAGAAATTGTTTTCAATGTCTCCATTAGTATTCAGTGGAAAAATATGATAATTTTATACAAATTTGTATACGAAGGCGCTAAAATGTTCGAAAACCAAAGTGAAAAATAGGGTTATCCATTTTTCGGATTAAATAAAACACACATAAAGCCATGATTTCGACGAAACTTTAATTTCATTACAATGCTTGGACCTTGCCATTATGTACGAAATACAATACTATTTAAATGGATTCTTTCCGGATGCAATGGATTACCACAACCACTTATTGGTTCTTCGAGCCCTGCGACACCGAGATAGAAATGAGCTTCATCGCGGAAGAAAATTTTGTTCGATTGGAAACCTACATTTGAATCACCACTTTTGTAGTAAATGTTAGCTATTTTTAGCGGTCTTTGATTGTTTCACTTAATAAATAACACTTCAGATGACAGGTATTTAACAACTGACAGCCTTGCCAGACCGGCAAGCGAAATAAAAACTACTATATTAATAAATAAACTATATTAATAAATCCACATTATAATAGAGTGCTTAAGTTTTTCTTTACCGATGTTAAATTTAACATTATTATTGCAATTTGTTGGTGGTAATGTCATAAACTTATAAACATGGAACAGATTGATTAAATTTATTTTGGTTATATACAAGGGCGGTCCCAAAACTAGCCAACCTAACAAAGAAGACACAAAAAAGTTGGGATATGTATAAACTTATATATGTATATACATATATATATGTGTATTATATGTTAATTCATAATTATATGTTAATACTATATATTACATGTTAATATAATACTTCAAAGTACATTATATTGAAATGCAAATCAATGTACAGGACGAATTCAATCGTGTATTGCTTTTGTTTAACTATGCTATAAAATTTACTTGTTTCCTATTGTAAATTGATTAATGAATTGTAAAAAGGATAAATTGTCAAATGACAAGTTAAGGTAGTATGCCAAAAACGGCACTTCTTTGCATCACATCATAGCGAGTAGTCATTTTCTACCCTGATCTCGAATTCAACATTATATTTACCTATAATAAAGTGAACAGAACTTCCGTTGTTTATCAATACTTTCATAAGCATTTTATGATGAAGTATAACCTGCTATCCTCAAAGGTCTCTCCTCTATTTCTAATCATTTGGGGTTTAATCTCTGGTTTTTCTTCCTACCTAAATTCTAATACAATCCTCAATTTCTACAGCTAACCCGCTAACGCAAGCAAGTGAAATTTGCCTTTACCAAAGATCCAGTCTACATCTTAACAACCACAACTTCGCTGAAAAATGATTGGAATCCACGTCAACCGCTATCATCAAACTCTCTCCAAAAGATGACATCAATCGACCCTTCCTCCCTTAGTACAAACGGTAACGTTTGTACAGGATAAATTTTCTTTATTTTGCGACATAATCTCATTTTTGGCTCGATACACTTTCGCCAGCGATATTCAACAGTTTCTATAGGTATACCCTGTTTATATAGGTAGTAAGAATTGTCAAACTCCTTCAAATGCTCGTATCCATCAACCGCAGACTCCATTTCTCCATTGTTGGCAAATCTGTTAACGCCGAGCCATTTTTTCAGATTTGGAAATGCAAAGTAGTCCGAGGGAGTTAAATCTATATAAGATACGTGATGAAGCAATTTGAACTTTGATTCATTCATTTTGGCCATAGTGGATGTGTGAACTGGAGGGAGCATTGTATTGATGATAACACTTTCTTTTTCACCAAGTGCGGCCTTTTTCATAATTTCATTATCTAAACGTTGCACTAAATTATCATAATATTTGCCGTTGATGGTTTTTCCTTTATAAAAATAATTAATAAAAAGAATCCCATAGACATCCCAAAAAAACAGACACCATGACCTCGATGGAACCGTCTACGCCTCGATTCTCCTATTTCAGTCCACTGCTTTAACTGTCTCAGGTTTGAAGTGGTGGACTCATGCCTCATCCATAGTTATAAATCGAAGCAAAAATCCGGCTTTATTGTGGTGAAACATTGCCAAACACTCTGCTGAAAGATCCTCACCATGCTGTTTTTGCTCTATTGAAAGCAAATGCGGCACCCATCTTCCGCAAAACTTTGCCATTTTCAAAACTACGGTCAATATACGCTATATAGCACTTTTTTAAATGCCTATCATTTCATCTAACTCCATTACTATTTTGTGGCTTTTGTGTCTGGCATGGACACCTCAATTGGTCGATCACTACGGTGTTCATATTGACAGCTCGTGCGACTCATACTGGACTTTGGTATTCTTTTGACAAACATTTATCTTTAACTGAAGGCTGGTACTACGCCAAAATGGTCACGAAATTTGAAGCTAAATTCTTGCATTGGACAGTGATATGTTTTTTTTCATGGTGGTTTCCAACACTAAATTTGGAAGAACAATTGTTTTTACGTCATGATATATTCTATAATGTACTTGGAAATTTGTAAAATAAAATCGCTGTACAAAAAGAAACATTTATAAAATTTTACAAATAGGTATTGAAAATATTAAGACAGTGTATGAAACCAACACAGAAAGGTTGGCACAGCAAAAACGTATCATACTATGGTGTTCAGTCTTCGTGAAGAGAAAGATGAAGCTTAAGAAACAAACTTTTAACAAATTGTATTAATTTTGATGCTAAAAACATTTGTTTTCCGATTTCAGTGTTGGAAACTGGCGTAAAAGTTTCGCAACACTACTAAATTTTTCCCCGAGAAAACAATGTAACATGAAATTTTTTGCACGTGAAATGAAAGATGAAACTTTAGAGAACAATTTCCTAAATTTAATAATTCTGTTAAAAGAAAAAATAACTTGCAGGGCCACCCACCGTTTCCACAATTTTATAACGTATTGTGTAAATTGGATTCCCTGCTCTAATTTCATGTATAAAAATGTATCAACCATATCATAATTGAAAGCATGGAACGTTTAAAAAACTCGACAATTGTTTTGATCCATTTGCATTCTGATTGTTTTCCACAAAAACACCGAATTTTAAGCAACAAAATTGTAAGGATACAAAGAAATAATTGAAAACGGCACACCGTATACTTTCACGAACCGTATAAATCAAACAGAAATATGAATTACGACAACAAGGGGGGAAACCGTGACAATGTCTCATCCAAGCGCAAGATATTGTCTGACAAAATTTCTGTTTTCCTTCGTTGTCTCAAATAAACTACCTTGTCAGGCAACGGAAGGAAAGCAACACAAATGTTTCATCCTTAGGCAAAAGCAGGCGTATTCAGGCATGACAACAAAATATTGTAAAGCAATATGAAACATTTTCTATTAGCTTCATTTCTAAATTAAATGTATTTTAAATTTCAAAAGACAAGAAAAAGGTCGTTTCACTGACCCAAAAACTTTTATAACTTCTACCTTCTTAAGGTAATGCCATTTACGAATCCTGCCTCCTTTCCCCACAAATCGCATTTTGGGAAACGAACAACTTAAATTGTTATTGACACATTATGTCACTTTGGGTAAGCATTCATTTCACTTCATTGTCTCTGTGTCTTCTCTGTTGTTTATGATTCAGTGAATAACATTAAATTATTTGTCAGAGACTGTTTGATGTTTTGTGATTCGAGATCACATTGGAATCCATTGGTGGCATGTGGCACGTTTGGGTTCTATGGTTGGTTTGGTTTCCGAAAGGGAGCAATGAGTACATGAACAACATTGACTGTTGTCCAAGCATTAGAAATTTAGCCATAGTTAACGTTTATATTTAGGAGGGTTACGACCTATTATTTAAGAGGGTTGATAATTTTATAGTGATGTAAGTCAGTAAATGGGACGGGTAATTTAAATCCGTTTTCAATTCACGGCTGGTAATGGTATCAAATTAATGTTGACCTTTGAATTGGGAAATGCAAAAAAAGAATTTAGCCACAACATGTCCAATAAATAATTAAACCATTGAACTAAACAAAATCCCTGTAAAAAAAGAACATCCAGAGAAGTTGAGAAGATCCCCTTTTTATCGCATTTTTAGAATTGGATAGAATTGGGGGGAAATTGGATAATTATCGATGAATTTAACATGGGCTTGCAATAGGAGGGACTCTGTTGTTCTCTAGACCTTTTCACTGCCTTTTGCTGTAAAGCAAAGAAAACTCTTTAGATCAATGTTCCTCTTTTCATCAGGATTCACATAACTAAGAGAAGTTATTCAAAAATAAGTACATTTCCACTTCTTCTACAGATCCAATTTGTGTATGTTTGTCCTTCGCATCGAAGCGCTTTTAAACCTCATCCAAAACAATAGTAATGAAGTACTTAAAAACATTGGTTTGATTCCCATTCATAACTCGTAATGGTTAAAGCAAGACATGTTAGCATGAAATACTTCATAATCTTTACCTTAGGAGACTTTACATGCTCAAAAGATTTAATTTAACTGATGCAAAGAACCTCCATCTAAAGTTTTTGGGGAAAACATTTGTTTATCCTCCTCCATACAATGATGGGTATACAAAGTTTGCCATTCCATTTGTAGAAACTACAAATACTTAATACTCGCCACAAGAATCTGCTATATGTCGCTATTGTCTGTGCCCAATATTGTGGACTGCAGTCAATGGTACAGGATGTACAACATAAGGTACGATCCTACTGAACATTAGGTGAGTTATAGAAAATCCATCTAAATCCAAATCCATTCGAATATGCGGGCAGATTTTGTGATAAAAACAAACCTCACAAAAGTAATTTTTGTGCAATCCATTATCCATTTAGTGGTGTCAAAACCGCCAGTCCGGCAAGGCTGTCAGCTGTTAAATACCTGCCATCTGAAGTGTTAGTTATTTTGTGAAAGTTTTGCTATTTACGAATATGAATCGTTTAGCAACCGAAAACTACGTTTAAATAGTTAAAACTTACTACAAAGGTGATGATGATTCAAACGTGGGCACTTTTCCTGCATTGCAGAGTGGTTATGGCCATTATAATCGATATGCTGTGAAAGAATTTAGCAAGGTTATCAAGAAATTTGAAGAGACTGAAAGCGTTACAGACTTTTTTGGCCTGCAATTGAAGACTATAAACTGGACGATATGTTGTTTCAACAAGACGCCATACAACATTGCAGGAAAAGTTTCCAGAATGTGTAATTTCACTTTTTGGCGACGCCAATTGGCCACTAAGATTATGCTGTTTGAAGCCGTTAGACCTTTTCTGTGGGCCTCCGTCAAAAACAGTGTTTACGCGGATAGTCCCCAAATGTTGGAACATTTGAAAACCAACATTCGTCAAGTTATTGCCAAGATACCGCCCGAAATGTGGGAAAATGTGGTCGAAAACTAGGTCAAAAGGATCCACTGCTGCAGTCAATCCAGAGGCTGTCAATTAAATGACTTTGTAGATTTGTAGATAATGGCAAAGTCCAAGCATTATAATTAATTAATTGCCATTTACGAACATGGATCGTTTAACAACCGAAGAATGCGTAAACATTTTTAAAACTTACTACGCAAGTGGTGATTTCAACGTGGGCACTTTTCGTGCATTAGCTGTCGATTATGGTCGTCATAATCGACTTACTGTGTAAGGAGTTGCCAAGATTATAAATAAATTTTACAAGACTGGCGGCGTTATATTTGTTGCCAGACCTGTACATCATCGCAATGTACAGAATACCGAAAATATCGCTGCTGTTAGTGAAAGCGTAGCGAACAATCCGAAAAGCAATTCAGAGCGCTAAGGCCGCATGATAACCGACTTTTTTTTGCCCACAATTGACGATTATGAACTGGACGGCATGTGGTTTCAACAAGACGGGGTCACGAGCCACACAACACGACCGATGTTGGATTTATTGCACGACAAGTTTACAGAAAGTGTAATTTCATGTTTTGAGGACATCAATTGGCCACCAAGATCATGCGATTTGATGCCGATAGACTTTTCTTTTTGTGGGACTATGTCAAAGACCGTGTTTACGCGGATAATCCCCAAATGTTGGAACATTTGAAAACCAACATTCATCAAGTAATCGCCGACATACCGCCCGAAATGTGCAAACAAGTGGTCGAAATCTACCTCAGAAGGATCCAATGTTGGAATTAATGCAGAAGCGGTCACTTAAATGACAGTGCATATTATTTCGCACATAATGGCCAGGTTCAAACATTCTAATGAAATAAAAGTTTCATCGAAATCATAGCTTTATATGTGTTTTATTTAACTTTACTTTTGAAACCCAAAAAGGGATAATCCCATATTAGGTGCCGTTTGGCGACTCTTAAAGTACAATGCTTATAAGCTTACAGAGCAATAGAAGCTCCATTCATAGGAAGCAATGGACTTTCTTGAGGATAGTTGTCAAAAAATTGCTCCTTAAAATGTTATCTGTTTCATCTGCACTATGGCATGTGGTAGTATTCTGTTGCCTATCATTTTCACTAAGGTGGCCTTTTTTTAAATCACTGAGTAGATACGAATAATATTAAAACAAAAATTGATTTTCTTTTGTTCTGACGTTACAAAAGTTATTGTCGGCAGCAGTTATTTTGGAGGTTTTAATGTTTGTTGCTAATTTTATATACAGGGTGTCCGTAAGGAAGGAATATTACTTTGTTTTGCCGCCAGTTTGGTAAACATTAGTCTTGACAGTTCATATTTTGCAGTCCTGGAGTAGAGACGTGGCAAATTTATTATGGAAAGATGTTCAATAAACCAACGTGGTTTGACCGTTAAAATATTTTATCAAAATCAATCAGCGATTACTGTGACGATGAGAAAGTTACGTGAAATTTTTGGGAGAAACAATGTGCCAACAAGACGCGCTATTTATCGTGTAGTGAATGATTTCGAAGAAAGAGGGTCTGTAGCTGATAGGGCCAAGCATGGACCACAACGTACTGCAAGATCGGCTGAAAACATTACTGCTGCTCAAGAAAGTGTTCAAAACAATCCATACACCTCACTTTGACGCCATGCTCAAGAGCTTGGTTTTCAAAGAACAACTTTGGCCACAATTTTGTACAAGGATTTGCATTTGTTTCCTTTTAAGATTCAATTGACAGAAGAGTTTCTTCCACAAAACAATTTACGCCGCCGTACATATGCCAATAGGATGTTACAGCTCGTCTATGACAACCCCGATTTTCATGAAAAAATCATAATGAGTGATGAGGCACATTTTCATTTGAATGGATATGTGAATAAACAGAATAGTCGGTTCTGGGCAATGGAAAACCCTCAAATTATTCATCAGTCACCTTTGCATCCATTAAAAGTGACAGTCTGGTGTGCAATTTGGTCAGGAGGAATCGTTGAACTTCACTTCTTTGAAACTGAAAACGGCGTAACGGTAACTGTCAATGTGGAGCGATATCATGATATGATTGAAAGCTTTTTAACACCAAAACTGCTTGCTTTGGGCTTGATTAACATGTGGTATCAACAAGACGATGCCACATCGCTTACAGCCCGGATTACAATGGAATTACTGCGAGACCTCTTCCCACAACACGGTATTTCAAGAAATGATGATGTTGATTGGCCGCCACGGTCGCCTGATTTGACTGCTCCGGACTTCTTTTTGCGGGGATATCTGAAAAGCAAGATTTATGCAAACAAACCAGAAACGCTTGAGCAACTCAAACAAAATATTCGCGATGAAATTAATGAAATACCGCGTGAAATGTGTGAGACTGTAATGAAAAATATGGTCAAAAGGGTTTGCATTTGTGAGGCTAACAGAGGCGGATATTTATTTGATATTGTATTCCATACATAATTGCCGACATTAAATACAACATTTATCAATATAAGATCCATTCTCTTTCATTTAATCAAAAATTATAAACAAACAAAGTAGTATACCTTCCCGACGGATACCCTGTATATAGGGTCAGCAATATTAAAACGATATTGTAGTACACCTTCAATCCTAATCTAAAACTAATGAGAAATGCTATTTCCAACACGAAATTAACATATCTGCCATTGCGTTATTTGTATTCAAATGCTGTTAAACAAAATTCAACCTTTTGTATCGATGACGCGGAACGAGTAGAATGGTTTGTCCTACTTCAGGCATTTGCTCCTGCATATTTTTGCGTCTGTTTGTTTTCCCCCCTATAATTTGCAGTGCCTTTTGGCACTTTCTCGACACCAGGAAACAAGAAAAAAAACAACATCTAATTTATTCCTGTAACCCCAGCACTACCGGCAAATTTCATACATATCAACCTGCACACACATACACCTGTACACTTCGTATTCTATCTTAATATCATTAGCATGTTTTTACGTAGTCTTCATAAGAACACATTTACAAATTTACCCAGAAATAGCGCTTGTACTTCATCAAGAGGTGAAAACCCCATCATGGTTGACACTTTCATGCCGTATATCGAGTTCTTTATGACTTTATTATGTTCCTTCCCCTGCATTCTTTTCACATTCAATTCATATGAAATTTGTTATTTCTGAAAAACATTTTCTTTTTTTATATGACCAGAAAAAAGCAATTATTTCTTATTTAGGAAGTGTGTACATTTTGGACGGGTTTGTCAAAAGTCTCAAAGTTTTTTTAGATGTTAGAGGATGAGTCTTGTCCAATTTTAAACATAATATGTTATAGCGGCAAAAGACGAGAAATTATGATTGGTTAATGGTTAATGGTTAAAATGACAACTGTAAAAGTTTGGACCGCAGTCGGTATAGTTTACAAATTGTGCTACCACTCGATGTTCAGATGTATTACTGTGTTCAAAAAAATAAGACCTATTTTAAATTTAACTTACGCGTTTATATCGAATTTAAAAAAATATTTTTTCCCCTAAGTTGGTAGCACTGTAACAGATCTCTGTGCAAAATTTCACAACATTAATATTAATACTATTCGAGCTACACTTGATTTTGTACGACGCAAAAAATGATATCGGCGATTTTTACAACACATGATTTTGTTGAGCAAAGAAGATACTTTGAATTTTATTTATGAAATGAAATTTCTGCTGCCGAAACATTTACCATTTTGAAGAAGACATTCGGTGCATAAACTTTGTCGAAAAGAACTGTTTACAGTTCTGTAAAGGCCAAGAATGAACAGAAGGCGAAGAGCGCTAAACACGACCTCTAACGTCGAAAGTTACAACCAGCAAGTCCAAGATTTAGTGCTCAAAAAACGTCAATGAACAATTAGGTACTTTGCTCAAGGTATTGGCATTTCAAAAACCTATTCTTGAAGCGGATGATAACTTTTGCTGCTTATTTGGGGGTTAGGAAGGAACCATCTTCTATGAACTACCTTGAATCAGATCAAACACTCAATTCGGACCTCTACGGTCAACGAAGTAGGCGGTCAGGAGTGTGATCCTCTACCACGAGATAAAAGATTTTGTTTTTTATAACACTTGGCTTAGAGTTTTGACGCCAAGCGTTTGTCATTTCTAAAAGCATTCTCAAAATTTTCTTGAAAGTATAATTTCTATTATTAGAAGAACTTGTGAAAACAAACTAGTCAAGTTTTACGCCACAGAGACGAGACATTCTCCAATCACGGTATTATGAAATTGTCTCGAAAATAGATAAACATAATTGCCACTGTTCCCGGAGTTGTGGAGACACTATTTTGATATTTTGACATATTATTGACAGCAAATAGAACTATGAGGGCTGTTAGCCGACCTGACATATAGATGGTCCCAGTAGTTTGAAAAGAAGTATATTGGTGAAAAGTGGCATCCTTATAAAACACGTGTTTTAAGTTTCAATATTTCTATTTCTATTGTTTAGTATTTCTATTTGAGCCATCAAAACTAAACGATCTCAGAGAATTTGTAAACATGGAAAAAATTGGTCATCGTTATGTAATTCAATATTTCAACTTGAAACGTCTCAGTCCAACCAATATTGAAGCGAGCTAGATTCTTCTTTGGGAGGAGTATGTTGCTTCGTTTCCGACCGTAAAATATTGGGTAGCTGAGTTTAAACGAGGCCGTACGTGCTGCCAAGATGAACATCGTAACGGTCGACCAATTGAGGTGTCCACGCCAGACGCTGTTAAGAAAATCCACAAAATGGTATTTAATGGTCGTTGGCTGAAGGTGCGTGAGTTAGCGGAAATGATAGGCAGTCCAAAAAGTTATATACTTCGTATAGTGGCAAATATTGTGCTAATTTATTGCAGCGTTTAGGTGATGAGATTGGATATGGAAAAAGGCCGCATTTTGCGAAGAAGAATGGATTGTTTCATCAAGACAATGCTCCAGTTCACACATCCAGTATTGCTGTGGAAATATTTAATGAATTAAAGTTCGAATTGCTCCCTCAAGCATTTTATTCGCCGGATTTAGTTCCTTCGAACTATTTTCTATTTCCAAAATTGAAAAAATGGCTCGATGGAATTTGCGGTTGATGGCTATTTTAAGGAGTTTGACAGTTCTTAGTATAAACAGGAGAAGCTTTTGAATATTTCTGGAACAGTGTACCGAGCTAAAAGGAAGTTTAATAAAGAAAATTCTTCCCAACTTTTTTGTGTTTTCTTTATTAGATCGGGCCCACCCTCGCATGTGCCTAAATTTGTTCACGAAATTTTGTTTAAAAGTGTTAGTACTGTTAACTTGAGTCAGCTATAAAGAACTGCTTCCATGGCACGAAAATATGCATTCTAAAGTGAAAAGACCTGAATTGGTAAATCGCAAGGATGTCTTTTTCCAGTACGACAACACGTAGCCTCAAATATCTTTGCAAAAACTTATAAAACTTGGAAGAGAGGTTATGTCACATCACCATCACGATATTCTGATCTGGCACCTTTTGCTTTTCATTTATTCCTATGTCTGACAACAATTTTTCAATGAAAAATACTTAAATAATGACGATCTAAAAACCGAGCCATCTTGACTATTTTGCTGGGAAGGATCAGTCATTCTTCCATTCTGGAATCAAATAATTGTCTACATGATAGGCTATCACACTGCTAATTAACTTGAGCAAATCAAACAAATTCTCTAATAGATCAGTCGACATAAAGCTTGCTCTAAAGCACTCAATCTCATTACAACAGAGGACTTTACGTGTAAACGTCTCAATTGCAGTGGAGATGATAAATTTAGGATTTATTTCATTTCATTTCATTTGTTTATTTTAGTCTATGGATTATATCCTTACAGACCAGCAAATATCTTATATAACTAATTAACAAAAATAAAGTAAATAACTTAACTAATTTAATAAATTACATACTAATTGCCTAAAGACATTATGAGGCAGGCAAAGGTCAATGTTGTTGCAGAATCTATTAAACAAAATCATTGACCTGTTAATGGGCTCATTGCAAATATAATTAGACGAATGCATAAGAATATTAAAAGTACACATATGACGGAGAGAGCGAGATGGAGCATTAAAGCGTATGAGTGCAAATAAATCTGAACAATCAATATATCCCGAAACAACGGCATGAAGAAACATAACAGACGCTATGTTCCTTCTGGCCTCCAAAGTTTGCAACGAAATGAATGCACAGCGCCTTTCATAGGACGGTAAAGGAGAAGTAAGGTTAAGTGACGACAAGGCATATCTTAAAAACACTTTCTGTACTTTTTCAATCCGCATAGAATGAATTGATGCAACAGGATTCCAAATAACCGATGCATACTCGAGTTTAGAACGTACAAAAGCAGAGAACAAAACTTTTTTTGTATAAGGATCAGAGAATTTATACATATTTCTACGAATAAAATAAAACATTGCATAAGCTTTTGGTATAATGTAATCTAGGTGATTTTTGAATGTAAATTTGAAGTCAAAAACTACCCCCAAATCAGAAAATTCAAAAATTTCTTCCAAGATTTCATGATAAATATGATATAATGAATTAATTGTATTTCTACAGCGATGGAATGTCAGTTTAAAACATTTATTAGTATTGAATGGTAAATCATTAGCTTTCGACCAAATAGCAATCCTATCTAAATCTTCCTGCAACAACGTAACATCATTCAACGTGTAGATTGATTTAAAAATCTTTAGATCATCTGCATACATAAGATATTTCGAATTTTTAAAACACATACCAATATCATTAACAAAAATATTGAACAATAAAGGCCCAAGAATACTACCTTGTGGAACACCAGAGGTAGGAAAATAAGCACTAGAATAATAACCATCAATACAAACAGTACATACCCGATTACCCAAATACGATTTCAACCAATTTAAGACATTGGAGTGGAAACCGAATTTATGAAGCTTAAATAAGAGAATATCATGGCAAACTCTGTCAAAAGCTTTAGAAAAGTCCGTGTATATCGTGTCAACTTGAACACCACTTTCAAATTCATTTAAACAGAAATTACTAAAAATAGCTAAATTAGTAGTTGTGGAACGACCAGAAAAAAACCAGTGCTGATTAGGGTTAATATGCCTCTTTATTAAAAAATATAATTTTTCACGCATAATATGCTCAAAAACTTTAGCAATGTTAGGCAACTTAGAAATAGGCCTGTAATTAGTAACTAAGGTTCTATCTCCCGACTTAAAAACTGGAAAGACTGTTGCAGTTTTCCATTTATGAATAAAATATCCAGAATCAAGTGATTTTTGAAACAAAATTTTTAAAGGAACTAAAAAAGCTTTTGAGCATTTTTTAAGAAGAAAAGAAGAGATTCCATGCAGATCAGATTTAAAAGAATTTTTGAGCTTAAGAATGGCAGACAGAATGTCCTCATGAGAAACGTCAATAGACCCAATATCAACACAAGGCACAATATTGTCGAAGTAACTAAAATTATTTACAGTGTTATCTTTTGTAAAACTTGATTCAAAGAAATTCTTAAATAAGTTTACTGATTCTTCTGCCGAATTTGAAACAATATTATTATGCTTTAGACCTTTAGGGATGGAAGAATTGTTTTTTTTTTTGACTTTATATACGAAAAAAACCGTCTTGGATTATCCTTTAAAGACTCATTAAACGATAGTATATACTGATTATACAAAAATTTATTTAAACAATTAAATTCACGCATATAATGAATATAATATTTTTCATCAATCGGGGAATTAGAAATCATAAATTTACTATAAAATTTATTCCTTAAGTTTTTTAATTTTTTCAATCCTTTGGTGTACCAAGGTAATTTATAAACCTTTGGCTTAATATGAGATATATTATGCTCGACTATAAAATTTGTCATTTTTAAAAATTCATCATAACAAATAGCGACAATATTACTATCTAAAATATCGGGCCAATTGATATCTGAAAGTAGTTCATTTAAAGAATCAAAGTTACAGGAATTATAGTCATAATCATTAGCTAATATAGGAATGTGAGACTTCGAAAAATTATAAAATTGTAAATTAATACAAATTGCAGAATGATGAACCGTTTCAGGAGAAACAGGAAATTTGCATTTAACTACCGAAAACAACATGTCATTGCTAACAAAAACTAAGTCTAGCAAACGCCTTAATTTATTAAACACTTTATTAATTTGTTGCAGACCAATACTAAGTAATGCATCAATAAATTCAATTTCAAACGACTTATTAACATTACATGGAAGAAATTTATCAATGTTATGAACTTCATTCCAAACAATATTATTTAGATTAAAATCACCTAAGATACACATTTTATCATTACTATTTAAATTGTCTGAAATATGCAAAATGTTATTTGAGTGAGCCTGATACAAACTATCCAAACTATTTGGCGGAATATAAGAGGCACAAATAAAAAAATTTCCTTGAATAGATTGAATTTCAACACAAAGTTGATCCAATAATAAGTTGCCATCACTTAATTCAAATTGTTTCGAAACGAAGGCACTATTCACAGCAATTAACACACCACCACCTCTCAAGCAGCCACTTAAAACACAATCTCTATCTTTACGAAAGACATTAAATTTTTTTGTATCAAAAAATTCTTCATTAAAAAAATCCGAATTAAGCCAAGTTTCAACAAATACATAGACATCATAATCACATTGAGATGTAAATGGAAAAATTAACATAGATTTTGTCCTCATACCAGACACGTTATGATAATAAATTTTCAAAGGCGAATTATTAGAATTTAATGGCATTACTAAGCTTCGTGAGATAGAGGCTTCTTCTTTGGAAAAAACTTAAAAGGACGAATCTTAATATTAGCAGTCCACAGTTCAGATTTAAACAGATTATCATATAGCTCCGGAGCCACTCCTAATTTGAAATTAATGTATTTTAGATGATCAACAATCATATCTTTTTTAATTAATGGATAGCACGCAATAGAATCCTTATCAATTTTTAAATGATTACCCACATATGCTATCAAACGATCAGCAGTCATTGTTGTTTTAAATGATGATAAATGTACCCATTTCATCTGAGTGACAACATCCAGCTCTGTATTGACATTCATGCCAACCACAACACGTCGTTTATTCTGCTTTCTTTTCGTTACATTAGTCCACTTCATGTTAGCAGCAGAACCAGCAGCTAGCGCAACGTCACCAACAGCGCCAGCGAAAACATCGTCATTCGGCAAAGATGACGCATTATTATTTGCATTTAACACAACATCAACAACAGCATCAGCAGCACCCACATCAGGAATGTTCACAGAAGCAGCAAGCGAGCCGTTATTCATAGTAGCAGCAAGCGAACCATTATTAGCAGAACATGCAGCAGAAACATCATCAACACCAAAACAAATCGATCCATCAGTCAAAGGCATATTATTTAAACTCTTTACAGCAGAGAGAGTATCAGTCATAGAGCGCGGAGCACACTCAGACCCGGTTTGATGCAAAGAAGAACGCCGATGAGACTGGTTGAGAACATTGTTGTTTACAGTATTAACAGGAATGAATTGAGAGAGCATCAACTTAATTTCATCAATTTGATTAGACAACAAGCTAACTTTCTTCACCAAATCACTAGCAGATATTAAACAATTATCACAATTGTAAACAATGTTGGCAAAGCTAGAAAGGGCAGTGATCGCACCATCATTGTCTATATTTGCACAGAACTTATGCAATTTTTTTTGGCAAATATTGCAAACAATCACACTGCTTCTATTAATGCTTTTGTAACAAGCAGAGAAAATTATTTTTGACATTGTAGGTAGGTAGGTAGGTATCAACCGTACTGCTCAAGTGATAGGCCGCGACTAAATTTATATGTAAGAATTTGCAAACGTGGGTTCTTGGAATAAATATCTACTTTGAGCAAACAAATCTAAATTACTTCTTTGCCACCTCAATATTTGCGAACAGAATTTAGAAAAAAATACTATATTTTAAAAGATACTTTTAAAATTAAGATATCCTGGTCTCACAGCGATCTTAGTCTTGAAAGAAGCAAAACATCTGACCTTTAATATGAAGCTAACAAATTAACAACACGCTATCTGCATTGGTAGATATGATGCCATAAAAAGACTAGAATTCGCCGCATAAAAGTAAATACAAATCAAAATTTTGACGCACTACAATTCCTAAATTATGTCGATTTTGGACCTAAGTTTTCTTATAACAGATCTGAGCAAAATATTTGAACCAAAAATCGTTAAAAAGCGGAAAAGTTTTGGTCATGTCAAACAGTATTACAATTCTCTCCATCTGCCAAGTTGTGTACTTCAAACAAAAACTTTATACTGTACAAAAAAAAAAACAAAAAAAACAAAACTTTATCCTACACCCACGTCAATTTCAACTCAATTTTCTCACCAATTATCATTTTCCACACAATACACTTAAACAAATTGCCTTGGGGACGATGGTTGTCATCGATATTATAACTGTCTGGGCAAAGGTAGGGAGGAATGGCTCTCCCTCCTACTTAGTATGATTATTTTCTTATTTTGTTTGTATCCCCCAGAGAGCTACAAAGGCCTAACAAGGTACGGGGACGAGTATGTGTACATATAATGTTTTACACGCATCATCGCCATAAAAGCATTAGAGCGTCTGGTTCAACTTTTCACTCCTAACTTGATGTTAAGACAAATAATCTTCAATATTAATATCTTATATGTATGCAACAACATAATGAACAAAACATATTTCATGATAAAAGTAAATTATATTTCTTTTTTTTATTTTTATGTAAGTGCCAATAATTTATTAAATATTCTTTCTCATTACTCGTTCATCGTTCCACACTTGAAAATTTTACGATTGCCTCTGTGGTTTAGCATCACTGTCCATCTGTCATATCCTTTGAGATTGCCTGACACAAAGTACAAGTTGATTAAAGTGGATGTTTGCGCCTGTCTTTTTGATATGGCTGGCAAATGGGGATTTAGCCAAATATGATTAATAACATTATTAACAGCTCCGCCATCTGGTTTAATGCTTTCTAATATTTTATTATGATTCGCTGCGACTGTGATTCGCCATATGGTGATGCGCTTTGACTGTGATGGAAGTTTTTAGGATTAATATAAATTATTGCGGTTATTAATAAAGCCAATAAATTGCTATTTGGAGGTTCATGAGATTCTGGTAATTATTAAATACGTATATATTGGACACTCCACGTTAAACCGACAACAAACAAATCACTAAAACTAACTAAAAACTTGATGGAATGATTTAAATTGTACAAATAGCTTTAATGTATTAAAGAAACAATAACAATTTCTTTTACAATCTTACTCGTTATTATGACGGAAATATTCAAAATGGTGTAAAATGAAAACTCGTGAACATAATCTAAAGTACAGGGTGGCGCAATAGAACGTGCATATTTAAAAAATAGATTAAAAAATAAATACAAAAGGTATGGTTAAAATAAATCTAAGGCATTGCAGAGTAATAAATGGAGTTTATTTTTTAAAATTAACATCATCTAAATGGTGACCCTCTCTACGACGGCACTCCTCTAACCGCAAACGAAAATTATTGAAAACTTTCTTCAGTAATACTGGTGTAATGGCTGCCATTTCACCACGGATGTTCTCCTTGAGCTGAACGATGTTTCTTGGATTATTACTGTGGACTTTGTGTTTGAGGTATCCCCACAAAAAAGAAAATCAAGAGGCGTCAAGTCTGGACAACGTGGGAGTCATGGGATATCACCTCTTTTCGAAATCAATCTGCCAGAGAACATCTGCTTCACCACCGCCATGGAGTCATTTGATGTGTGACAGGTAGCTCCATCTTGTTGGAACCAAGTTCTGGAATTCACTATTCTTGAACTTTCAATTTCTGGAGCCAAAAATCCGTCCAACATCTCAACATAGCGTTCCGTATTAACCGTGACGTTTTGGCCCCGCTCATTTTCGAAGAAAAAAGGACCAATTATTCCTCTGCCAGAGATTGCTGCCCATACTGTCACTTTAGGACTATGCAATGGTTTCTGGTGTTTGATTTTGGGATTTTCACTGTCCCAGTAACGACAATTTTGACGCTTTACGAACCCATTCATAAGGAAATGAGCCTCGTCAGAGAAAAGGATATTGTCAAAATTGGAAAATCGATTAAGCATTTCATTAGCAAATGCGGACCTTGCTATGAAGTCAGACTCTTTCAATTCTTGTGTTAATTGCAGCCTATATGGATACAGTTTAAGATCCAATGTTAAAATTCGTTGCAAACTTCGTCGCGATAATTGTAAGACAGACGATCTCTTGCGAGTCGACATTTGTGGATTTCCTCGTACTGACTCCATAACTCTCTCAACATTGTCTTCGGTCCTAGATGTTCTTGGGCGACCATTTGCTTGTGGTTTAAATATTGAACCGGTCTCTTCAAAACGCTTTACCCATATTTTAATTAAATTAGCACTCGGAGCTTCACTAATTCGCCGTAGTCCATATTCAGCACAATATAGTCGCCTAGTAGCAATATATGAACGAGAGTTCTCGTAAAATGCGCGCACGCAAAATGCGCGACGCTTCCCGTCGAAGTGATTCATAGCGACTAAAACTCCATGAGCCCGCCAACCCAACGATGTAGGCGCCCCCCCGCCCGCGCCTTTTCTACCCCGCAAAAAAAGATGATGCAATATGCACGTTCTATTGCGACACTCTGTATAACGGCATATTTTAAGGCTAATTCGCACTTTTTTTGATGTGAGAAGGATTCTAAATGTTCTACATTTAAGAAATTTCAGTTTTAGCTTTTCTTTGCACTCAATGTAAGCTCATTCCAACATCGGTTCTTAACAAAGTCTGTAAATTTTAAAAAGGATGCATTATAATGGATAGGACGTGTTGATGTGGACAGTCTATGGCAGTAATATTGTTTTGGCAGCGTCTATTAATTTTCTTTTGATATCTTTCTCTTCTTTTTCTTTATTTGCAAATCCGTTATTCGGATGTTAGCAATTAAACAATCATAAATTATATTTATATATACCGGGTTATCCATTTTTTAGTTTCAAAGGTAAAGTTAAATAAAACACACATAAAGCTGAAATCATAGCTTTATGAAATTTGTATTTCATTATAATGCTTGCATTATGTACGAAATACAAAGTCAATTAGATTACTATTTCTGGATTGGTTGCAGCAGTGAATCCTTTTGAGGTATTTTTCGACCACTATTTCGCACATTTCGGACGGTATCTCGGCGTTAACTTGACGAATGTTGGTTTTCAAGTGATCCAACGGTTTGGGGATTGTCTGCGTAAAACGGTCTTTGACGTAGCCACACAAAAAAAAAAAGGTCAAACGGTGTCAAATCGCATAATCTTGGTGGCCAATTGACGTCGCCAAAACATGAAATTAAGCTCTCTGGAAACTTCTCAGGTAATAGAGCCGCAATCGGTCATGTTGAGTGGCTAGTGGCGCCGTCTTGTTGAAACCACATATCATCCAGGATCATAATTTTTAATTGCAGACCAAAAACGCGCTCTAAATTGAATTTCGCTAACAGAAGCGATATTTTCGGCAGGGCATAAATTGCGATGATGCGCAGACTGACCACATCTGTAACGCTCTCAATCTCTTCAAATTTCTTTATAATCTTGCCAATTCCTTGCACAGTAGGTCGATTATGACGACCATAACCACTCCGTATTCCATGAAAATTGTCTACGTTTGAATTGCCATTTTTATAGTAAGTTTTAACTATTTTTACGCATTCTTCGGTTGTTAAACGATCCATATTAGTAGCTGGCAAACTTTTCACTAAATAAATAACACCTCAGACGACAGGTATTTTGCAGCTGACAGCCTTGCCAGACCGTTAGGTTTGAAACCACTTAAGGGATAATCATCAGAACTGATTAGTTCTCTATTTGTGGCGGAGTTAGTAGATTTCGAGTACAATATTTCAGTAAAATGAAAATTTTTTTTACATTTTATAATTCAGAAATGTTTAGTTCTCTATTTGTGATGGCATTTATGAGATTTCGAGTACAATATTTCAGTAAATTTCAAATTTTATAACTTAGAAATCATTAGTTCTCTATTTGTGATGGCATTTATTAGATTTCGGGTAGAATATTTTGGTAAAATTTACAGTTTTTTTGCATTTTATAATTCAGAAATGTTTAGTTCTCTATTTGTGGCGGCATTTATTAGATTTCGGATACAATATTTTAGTAAATTTCACATTTTCTACATTTTATAACTCATAAATTAGTTGTCTATTTGTGGCAGCGTTTATTAGATTTTCAGAAAAATGCAATGAATTTTTTTTCCTATGAATATAGCAAATAATTTTTAACTAAAGTAAACAATTTTTACAATAAACATAGGCAAACAATAAAACACAGACAGAATTATACTTTTCGAATTCAAATATCTTTTGAACCATATGAAACATTGTTCACGATTGAGGTCGACCACATGAGCTACCTGTAACACGCGGTGTGTTTTTGTCTGTACACCCTGTACAACAGGGTGTTCATAAATGCAATGACACGAAATTTTGTGTCGTCTTCAACAAACATTTCATATATTCCAAAACGATTTCAACCAAAAGTTGCGAAGTTTTGCCCTTGTTATTATTTTCATTTGCACTCCAACTAATTTCACAGTGTGAAACGATATTTGTGCTGAAATTTCCAAAAAGTTGAAATCATAATTAGCTTTCATCAGCGGCATACCATGTGGCAAATGTCATAAATTATATCATGGTTAATTCTGCAGGAACATATTATAAACTTTTTGCATGAGTGGCTTTAATACAGTCTTTTGCACACTCTGAAGCTCATGTCAACATCCCTGACATCGCCTTCTTTTCGGTTTGTCGGTAAAAGTGTTTCCTTGAACACGAGCTGTGTGTTATGAAACTTTAAAGAAGTATTGCTTCATCACTTGTTGAAATGAAACTCGTGTTATGAAATTTCCAAAAAAAAAAACACAAAAAGTAAAAAAGGATCTGTCAACAAGTGAAACATTAAAAAGTTTATAACGTTGTCTTGTCTTGTCCTTACACTCAGACTCCTGAGTGTTATTTCACTCAATACCAATATAACAATACATAAAGTTTTCAATTCAACATTTTACTAGAAATTATGATGTTACTGAAGCACGAGCAAGAGAGCAAAAACTGTGAATTGCCTTTTAAGGACATCAGCTTTCGAGTAAGGAAGTCCGCTTCATTGTTGCTTAAATTAATATTCATAAGATGGAAATAAACCACAGCGAGCGAAGTCGGAAAGATTTGGAAGAGAGATATTGACTTCCAATTTTATGGAAGGAGGGGAAATGTCAAAATCTATCGTGTGGTAAGGTTGGAATTGAGGGACTGGGAAATATAATGTATTCATAAAATTGAAAATATTGTGGTTAATTCATTTTAATGCAAATTCAAATTAACGTTAACTAATTAATAAAACAAATAACTCATACTCGGTTTTGGGTGAAAAAATTTGCTCACTCAATGAAGCGAGAACTGTATTAAAATTCTATTGAATTACTTGCCTTACAAATCAACTTCCAGGCTCCGAAGTGGCGGCGGGATAAAGTTGTTTTGGGCACATCACATCAACATCGTAATGTCACACTGTCATAATGAGGACGACGGAATCTGTGGAATCCGTCAGTTATGCCAGCAAAGAAAATGCAGAATAAATAATAATATAGAAATTCCCCATATATAGGGAAACCTTGCATGATTTTAGGGGAATGTATTTGGAACAATCCTACAAGTCAAGAGTACAAGAATATTCGGACAATCTACTGTCCTTTACAAATATAGGGTTTTTTTATTTTTCGTTTTCAAGTAAAGTTGTATTTAACGCACGCAAATCTATGATTTCAATGGGACTTGTATTTCAATATAATGCTTGGACCTTACTGTTATGTACAAAATACAATAACACTTAAATAACCGCCCCTGGATTGGTTGCAGCAGTGAATCTTTTTGGGGTAGTTTTCAAAACAAACATAAAAGAACGGTCTCCTCCTCCATAATGCGCATCAAACAATCACTTTTTTCCGGATGCAATAGCTTTTCCACAACCAATTCTGGGTTCTCCCAGCCACCAAGTGAAAAATGAGTTTCATTACTGAAGAAAATTTTGTTCGATTAAAAGCCCACGTCTGAATCACTACTTTTGTACTAAGTTTTAACTATTTTTATGCATTCTTCGATTGTTAAACGATGTATATTCGTAAACGGCAAACTTTTCCTTAATAAATAACACTTCAAATGACAGGTAATTAACAGCTGACAGCCTTGCCAGACCGGCGTTTTTGAAATCATTAAATGGATAACCCTGTACCACTGTGGTATTGTTGTCATTAAGAGAAACCATTGCCGATTTTGAAATTCCTGTAAAGCTTGATAAAATTGGTAGACACAGAGTCTTTGGTAAAGATAGGCAAAAAACTTTCTGATCCATTGTGCAAAAAGGAAAGGCAGGAGCTATCATTCAACCTATTTCCCACACCTTCTCGAATATATACTACTAGTATCACCTTTTACATACTTATCATAGACCGATAATTGCGATATGTTACTGCAGGTTTCTCAAACATTAGGAAAAAGTCAAACAAAGTGTTTGAGATGCTTGACAATCATAAGTTTCGAGCTGTGGATGATTTCTTTTACCTAAGCTCTGGCGCCAATAAAGCTCATAAGGTCAGCCTGGAAATTGAGAAAAGCCTGGAAATTGCGACGAAGCTTTTGTTCGACGAACAAATATCTACCTATACATAACGCTAGTCCAATCTATCTTGTTGTAAATCGTATAACACTGGGCAATGATGCAAGTAAATGAATCAGTTATGGCAGACTGCGGGAGAATAATTATTTGTAAAATACATGGACTCATTATCATAAACATAATAAGTAGCATGAAAAGTATGAACTGTATACTGGCATCGACATGGTCAACCGCATCAAAATGTAGCGATTCCGCTGGCAGAATTACGTTGTGCGCATAGATCACAAAAACATTATCCTGCGACAATGAATTTGATGGGTGACGCAGAAGGAGGCAGCCAGAACTCTTCATAGTTATAAGCTTTTGAAACACTGGCATTACTGGGTGTTCTTTTGTATGTGCGGAGTGTAACAGATCAAATTTAATGAGCTAAGTAAATAAATACAATTTAACCAGGACTTCCACTTCGGTTAATCGGTTTTTGATTAATATAAATTAAATTAAAGTATATTATCTATAGACACGAGGGTGGTCCCAAAACAAAAAAGACACAAAAAAGTTGGGAAAATTTTTCTTTATTTTTCAGCATAATCTCTTTTTAGTTCGACACACTTTTTTCTCATAATATTCAATAGCTTCTATACCCTGTAAGTATTTGATGGTAAGAACTGTCAATTTCCTTAAAATAACCTTCAACCGCAGGCTCCACCTCTTCATTGCTGGCAAATCTTTTACCAACGAGACATTTTTCAAGAAAAAGCCTAAATATACCGCATGAGCATGAAGTGTTTACCAGACGGATAGCCAGCAGAGTTCCTTTGCTTGGACAACAAAATTTGAAAGACTAGACGGTGAAAAAAATGGCGAAACATTTTGTGGAGCGATGAAACAAAAATTAATGTATTTGGAAACGACTGTGTCCGGAATGTTTGACACCTTAATGGTAAGGAATTCCACGTTCGCTTTACAAAGAAGACGGTCAAGCATGGGGCGGCATTATTATGGTCTGGGGCAGTTTCTCGTGGTATGGTGTCGGTCCGATACATCGAATTAGCGACACTATGACCAGATTCCACTACAAAGATATCTTGGAAAATACGATGTTGAACTATGCTGTGGAAATTATGCCTCTTAGATGGACATTTCAGCAGGATAACGATCCGAAACATACTTCTAAGTTGGTAAATGATTGGTTCGAAGATAATAATGTTGCCCTTCTTGACTGGCCAAGCCAATCTCCTGATTTAACTCCAATCGAAAATCTTTGGAGAGAGTTGAAAAAAGTATTGGAAAGGAGGTTAATAAAAAGAAGAATCAGTTATGGAATTTTGTCCAAAATAACTTGGGTAAGAAATGCCAGTAGAAACCTGCTAAAAAGAGTCAGGAAAATAATTGAAAATTAAGGTGGATATACCGGCTTTTAACGAAACTCTGCCAATTTAGCAAAGAAAAAAACTCGATTTTTTTAATTTTCTGCTTATTTTAACTAAATGTACTTATAATTTCGTCCATTTTGTTTTTGATTAATTTCTTACTTTTTGAAAAATACTGAATTTAATTTTTGTTTTTTTTTGTTATTGTTTTAGTATTTATTTTATTTCTAATGTTATAACAAAACAAATCAGTATTTGTTTTTTCTTTTAGTTTAAGTAAATTTTCGTCTACGATCCTTTAAAAAAATATAGGGTGTACTTATTATTTTGACCATATGTGTATCTCGTCTCCGCCTAAATTCACACATCATATACCAACTTATTTTCCTCGATATATTTCGAAATTTGATGCTTCACAATGTATTCTATTGCCTTGCAGAGGATGGGCAATAAAGCTATTGGTCTTACATTTTCAAAGCACTATTTGTGGCTTCCTTTTTAATTTGAAATATTTTGAAAGTCTTCCATAACCTTGGAAAAGTAAAAGTCATTATAATAAGTATGTAGACTGATGTCAATCACAAACGTTTTATTAAAAGTTTCCTCACATATTTGCGTATGGAGATGAAATTCTTCAAAATTATATGCCAACATCTATGGGTTCTTCTCCACATTCAATAACCTTTAAAAAGTTAAAACGTTCATTAAACACTATACGAGTATTCGCCTTAAGTTTACCAACCAACTGTAAGTTAGTGTCATTTTAAAAAAAGAACTTATTTATAACTATGATTATACTTTTCATGAAAGTTTTGCTAATTATCGACAATATAAAACGCCCTCCTTACCACATCGACGAGCGTGAGGGAAGAAGAGTGAAACTCTATTAACACGTGCGAGAGGTTCCAACAACGATGGCAAAGGTACAGAATCAGTGTTGCCACAACTTTGTGATGAGAAATGCCCAAAATTTCGGCATAAAAAACAAGACAAAAACAGGTAAAAAAAATCCAGAAAAAGACAAATTTTTTTAAAAATGTACGTACAGTATCCATTTTTCCACGACTTAATGATTAAAAAGCCAAATTTTTCGTAAAAATAGCTAAAATCTGAAAGAAGCAAAATATTTTTTAAGAAATTTATTGTAGTGTGAAATGAGGGCATTAGTATTTATTGCTTTTCTTAAGCTGAAACTTAACACGTGAGATATTTTTTTCATATTTAAAGTTCTTTTTCAAATTAAAAGTTTTTACAGAAGTACAGAACCAGTGTTACTACGACTTAATGATTAAAAAGCCAAAATTTTCGTAAAAATACCTGAACCCTGAAAGAAGCAACATTTTTTTTTAAAGAAATTTATTGTAGTTTGAATTGAGGGGCATCAGTATTTATTGAAACTTAACAGGTGAGATTTTATTCATGTTTAAAGGTCTTTCTGCATAAAATACAGGGTAATTTTTTAAGATTTAAATTTTTCACGTTGGCAGCACTGGTTGGTAATGGCGTCCAAACGTCATCTGTCAAAGTGGAAAGTGTACAGTATACTCTGCCATTTCATGATGGAAAGACTAACAAACGAGCAACGATTGTAAATCGTTAAAATTTATTATCAAAATTCGTGCTCTGTGATAAATGTGCATCGTCTGATACAACCAATTTATGGTCGTCATAATCGACCTGCTGAATCAACAATTCGTGCTGTTATCTCCAAATTTCGCACCAAATTTACTTAGTTGGACATAAAACGATCGACTCGCAGGCGTAGAGTGCGTACCGAAGAAAATATTGCAGCCGTAGCGATCAGTATTAATGACGATCGTGAAATGTCAATTCGTCGCCGTTCTCAGCGATTGGGCATTTGTTACTCAACCACAAGGAATTTGTTTTTCCCCCCAATTGGCTGAGTTGAACTTGGTTGACATGGGGTTTTATCAGGACGGTGCAAAATGCCACACTGCTCGTGAAACAATGGATGTGTTGAGCGATGAATTTGGTGAGCTGCTTATCTCTCGATTTGGCCCTGTGAGTTGGCCTCCAAGATCTTGCGATTTAACGCCTCTTGATTATTTCTTGTGGGGTTATGCCAAGTCGTTAGTCTATGTAGACAAGCCGAACACTATTTAAGCCTTACAGGATAACATAACACGCGTTATTCGTGGAATGCAGGCCGAAATGCTCGAAAAAGTGACGAAAAATTGGACCTTCGGAATGGACATTTTGAGACGGAGCCGCGGACAGCATTTACATGAAATTATGTTTAAAAATTAAATGACAAAGACCAATTTATCGATTCCAATAAAAAATTTTAATTTTATATAAATTTTATATGATGCAAATTTGATTATTTTATTCGATTTTAAAAAAAAACTACGATTAAAAGATCACCCTTTATATATTTTTTTATTATAAATTCAATTTACGAATTCACAAGAATTGTATTCAATTACCTTAGGACAAAATTTAGTGTCTTATTGTTTCAATTCCAATCTAAAACTGCATTAATTATACCCTTCCCATAAAACATTATAATGCTTTAGGTAAAAGGCCAAGGCCTATCTCTGCAATAAATATTTTAATGTATTTATCAAACGTAATATTTTCAATCTAATGAACAATTTCAATCTTAATCCTATTCTTAATTATTCGTTCTATTCTTAATTAAGCGTCCAGATCAATAAAACAGATCGCACGACACTTCTTGTATTTAATATTTTAAAATAATATTTTAAAATTTGTTACAACAATTTTATTTTTAAAGTCATAAAAATGGAAAGAATTATATTTAAATTCGTTTCAGACAATTAAATGTGTGCTTATATAGAACGTGTTCACCTATCACTAAATTAGAACATTAAAAGATATGGAGTTGCATGAAAAGTACCTGATTTATTTATTTATTATTTACCGAAACTAACTTGTCTAAATTATTGTGAAAATCTGTAGTAAATGCTTATTTGAAAGCTTTGTTCCACAGAAGAATTCAGTTTTGACCTGATGAATTGTAAATTTTGGGGCGTTTTTCATACAAAACTATGGGGTGGCGCATAAGGAACGTTAAGATTTCATCCGTGAACAAATTTTTTGTTTAAGTATTTTTTTCGTCTCTTTACAGAATTGACTAAATAATACTTGCGAAATTTATGATGGAAAGGCTTAGCACAGAATAAAGGACCAAGGTTGTTTAATTTTACTTTGAAAATCAGCATACGATTATTCAGATCACATCGAAATTTCTTTCATGTTCGAAATGCTTCTAGCGCTCCAACAATTTACCGATTGGTTCAGTGTGACATTGAGTTCGAAATGAAGTGACCATTGCTCGAGTGTAAGCAAGTATTGAGGGAAACCCCGAAACATCCACCGTTCTCAGCAGTTAGAGGTGTCTGGGCGGTCTTAGCAAAGAATTTTACATATATTACATCTTACCCAAATCAGATGCAATTGATTTACGAGTTAAAACCAAATGATGCACAATAACCCAATATAGTCGCCGTTAACACTACTTATGCGCCACCCTATATAAACTATAAGTTTTTGTAATACGCTCACAAGAAAGATAACATTAAAATCTGATTAAAACTATTCGGTTTTTAACGATTCTTTCATTGTGAAATATATACTTTTACATAGAACAGCAAATAGAAAGTTTGAAATACGAAATGTGTGCTTTTCCTGATCACTGTATTTCATCAAACTTTATATATTTTTCTTTGTTAATAATATAATCTAACCGGCCGCGGTCAAGTGATTAGTAAACTTGACTAACGTTCGCATGATCGCAGGTTCAACCCTGCTTACTGACACTTATTATTATTTGAGCGGAGGACTTCTCGATGTGTTTAACGAATACTTCGAGTAATCGAGTAACCTACAAGTCTTATAAACGCTTCTCAAACTGAGACGTTCGAAAAGGGCGTTAAACTGTAGGTAACATTGAGTCAATTTAAAAAAACACTTATTCAAGAGATGCAAGAGAATTTTGTTTTATATTTTTTTTGTTTAATAATAAAATTCGATTTTAGTTCATACGAAGACATTGGTATATTAACTTTTCCACACATAAATTTAAATGTTTAAAGTTCCAATGCGAATAATTTAAATATAACGGGTTTCAGTTTCAAAGTAAAGTTAAAAATAAAGATATGATTTCGATGAAACTTTAATTTCATTATAGTACTTGAACTATGTCATTATGTACGAAATGTGTTGGAATTTATGCAGAGTGGGCCAAATTTTTTTTTAGAGGGAAAATTAAAACAAAGAATCTCAAGTTCTGAAAATTTTCTGAAATATATGGATCACTGTTTCAAAGGCTACGTGCAGAAATCTAGGCAATAGTATAAGTTGGATTGACGCAGATGGTAGCAGTCAGTGACAGTAAGCAAATATATCGATACACAAATTAAGTTTTAACTCATTATAACTTCGTTATTTCACACTTGGTTTATATGGAGAAGGTGGATGCTTACAGTCTGAAGTATTTACTTCCATTATTGGCGTTTTGATTAAAATATATTACCCCATTTGGTAAAAAATATTACTTTTATTTATAATCCCCAAAATTTATGCGTTAACAGAGCTCTGTTATCTAAATAATCACGCACATCAAATTCAATGCCATTTAAATGACCGCAGCAGTGCATCATTTTGAGGTAGTTTTCGACCACTTTTTTGCACATTGACGAATGTTGATTTTTAAATGCTCCAACGTTTAGGGATTATCCGCGTAAACACAGTCTGACATAGGCCTACCAAAAAACTCTAACTGCGTCAAATCGCATGATCTTGGTGGCCAATTCACCTTGCCAAAACGTGAAATTACGCTTTCTGGAAATTTCTCATGTAATAAAGCCAAAATCGATCGTGTTGGATGGCTCATGGCCACGTCTTGTTGAAAGCACATATCGTCCAGTTTATAGTCTTCAA